>JARHVA010000392.1:0-260000 GCA_037957365.1 Torreya grandis | reverse complement strand
TATTCATATCCATGTTTTACTCACATGCTTCTCATGGTATTTCTTTGAGTGGTTGTTAGGCAAATATACAAGTCTCATGTGATTATGGATCATTTAGAGGCTTCATGACCATTCTTTTCCCACACAGATGGGGGTAATTATTAGTAGTGACATGACTTACCTAGTGGGCATCTCCGTACAATATATTATCACGATGATATCTTTCGTTAATATCCATTTAATATAGTGAGCTATTTTCATTGATTACATACACTGGTAGTAACTAGATCTTACATATTACATGGATATCTAAATTTTGATTATTCCATAAGTTACATTGACTCTTTTGTGTGAGTCCTTACTTGTTGTATGCTTGTTTGTGTGTCCTTTCCCATAAAGGATCCTCTTCTTGTCATGTCTTGTGATTCCCATCCTTGCATGTTGTCTCACTAACTTCTATGTGATCACTAACTTGTGGGGTTGCATGAGAGATTGACTAATACTATATTATAATTGGTGTCATGATTGCCATCATGCACATATATTGTGTTATTAATGGCTAGTGCCTACGTTTCCATGCTACCTACCATGCATCTATGGGAGCATACTACTTGTGTGTGTTCTCATTGCAATATTTATCCCAACTAGGGGCATATTTTATGACATTTTGGGACATAATATTTGTTCTTGTCTTGTTTTACCTTAGGGGGGCATTTTACACTCCTACATGTTGATCCTTATATGATATTATCTTTCCTATGCCATATTACACTATAACATGACATTTTATATACATATCATAAAAATTACTATTGAGGCATGATTAGATAACAATTTATCCATACTATATGGATCTTTGCATGTAATTTCCATGATAGTTACATGTGTTTTATGACTATTTTGAAATAATACCAATGATTTACATGATTATTATATACGTTTGAGGGTATTGATGCTTCGGTTATATTATTTTCATAACATATGATGTAGTTACCCTTTTGTTTTGAGACAGGTGATTATAGAAACAAGTTCACATCACTCACCTCAAAATGGGGACATACATGCACCAAAGAAGCTTTAGAGCATTGCCACAATAGTGAAGATTTTTTTTTAGTATATACACACTAGTAAATGTTTATCTACTTACCTAATCAAGGAGTGGATTGGGTAGGAGTAATTCCTAGAGAAGTGTTGGCTTTGTTTTAGCATCACGAGAAGTGGGCATTAAAATTCCCATATGAGTGTTGATTGTGGTTTAGCACTTGTCAAAATTATAGTACTGGAAGAAGTTTGTTGCAAAATTTGGGGAAAATACAAAAAATGTATTTGTTCCTATGTTCCCTTTTTAAAATTCAAACTTTCAAAGTTAAAAAAGAGAAATATTTACTATGAATAAAATATATCATTGATTACTTGTTGCAACTGCCAGTGCTTCTAAGTACACTAGAAAAAATAAAGTGTGAATGGAAACCTATCTTGAACTTACATTAAAAACCATTCACTTTTCCCTATGTAGGTGAAGGTATGTTTATCAACTATTTACATTGATACTTTGATGCATGCATGCATGCACTCACACTCACACACCAATGTCAATGTAGGGGCATTATGTGGACACCTAAATTTGGTACAAGACTCTTTTTTTTAATATCTTTTTAATATTTTATCATACTAGAATTACTTTTGTTTAATTTCTCATTTTTAGTACTTATCCTTACCCACACCAATTTTCATGTTATCTCTTTAGTCTCAAAAGCATTTCTAACACTTATCATATTTATTCACTAGCATTTCTAAGTAGAATATCACATCCATGTTTTGTATCAATACTAGAGCCCCAATTCATCCTTGGTAAAACTCTTAGGTTGTATGAGACATCCTTGATCAATCTCGTAAGCTTGACAAGTTTATGAGAATTGTTTTGTGGGTCCTTTTGCCTTGGTCGTAAGTCACATGCCTTATTTTCACCTATCATCACTCCTAAAATCGACTCAAGCACATAGCTTGTCCAAGAACACCCTTTTTATATAGATTCATGCCAAGTCATTGTAGATTGAGGAATTAGACATTCCATTAAGGACAATAGCCAAGAGAAGAGCCTACTCAAGCCATGAGCTTCATCATTCCTCCTACTTCAAGTTGAGCTTCATTGATTCATATCTTAGACACTTGCGATGGATTTTTATACATTGGTCTATCATTATGCTTTTGTATCAAATGAAGGTGTAGCTTTGCATCTAGCTACATCATCATTTATAATAGGGAAGAGGAGATTCAAATCCCTAGCTCAAGATATGTTATTGACACACACTTAGAACTACATGGAGGTATGATTTCGACTTGCGGGATACATAGTTTGCAACCCCACCTTGGTGGTTGCTCAACTCGATAATCCTTTGTTTTGTTATGAGTGTCGGATGAGGTTAAAGAGGAAGAAACAACAAAATTAGAGATTCTCCTCAGTGAAATAGGAAAGCTAGCATATAGGACATAACAACATCAGATAGCAAAGCAGTGACAAAAAATGTAGATCTAGAAAATTCGTGCAGTTTAAACTCAATGACTATAATTAGCGACGAGTTTGTCCAAGTTAGATTCGGGCGATCATAGTATAGGTGACAAGTCTACCTAGATAACTCAGATTCCACACACAGGGGGTAGACAATGCACACATCTTAGTCTTAAGTTCAAATTTTTAAAAATCAATCAAGATGTAATTATCCTAACTCATTTATTTTACTAATTTCATTATTACGCTACACTTGAACTACATTTTTAATTTATGTACTTTACAACATAGTCATTAACTATATTCATTAGTACAATTTATTTAATTAATTTTGATTAAAACTAAAATTAAAATAAATAATTTACAAACCGATATATAGATATTTATATGACTGAATGGAACAGCAGATCAATCTACACCTCTGACATTAAAGTTGAAGAAAAAACAACACAATCTTCACTATCAAGAGAACTCAGGGGTACCAGTTAAAAGAGAGCCCACCGAAAGGAAAACTAGAGGAGGCCGCAGAAACAGAATGGTATCGTTAAAGCAATGGACGGTGGTGGTGTGACGTGTTACTTGACAATTTGACGCCCGAAACTGGTTGACAGCAAGAGTCGGTGATCCGTGGCAACAATGGATTCGTTGTTGTGATTTATAATATCAACGCATTTTGAATAGACTGTTTCTATAGGTATGACAGGTCATGCTAGTTTTGAAAACGACACGTTTCTTTCAGAGCATGGCTTTTGGACGACACCGAGCAGTTGAAATGAAACATACTTTCCCTCCTGCTAAGTTGTGACGCGCTTCCTCCACCTCACCCCCAACCTTTCGTGCTGGCACCGTCTCCATCTATAAAATTGCATCTCCTGTATCCACATTTCTGTATTATGCTCGACAGAAAAATTCACAAGTTCTAACACAGAAAAAATTCATTAACATCTTTAGGGTTTGAAAATTTGTGTTTTTGGTGATTTATTTGACGGCAATGGAAGCGATCTGCGTGAATAATAACAGTGATTTTTTCAGCCCTGCAAACCGCGACGAATGTCTCAAACGATCTGTGTTGTTACAGACCGGCGGGAACAGTACTCAAGGTGGGGTTAGCTGTGGGTGTGATTTGAATTCTGAGATGATAAGACTGGTAAGAACACTTTCGACTCCCACGGCGGCCATTGAGAGCGTGTGTAAAAGCAGTGCCAAAGAGAGCGCCATGGAAGCCTCGGCTAAACAGGTGCAGCAGCCCGCCCGGGCATTTAAACTGGCGGAGGACGAGAAGAAAAACGGAGATATTTATATCAGCCGCGCCAACAGCGAGAACATAAGCAGCAGCAACCTGGATTTGTGCCCTCCCTACGGAATGATGTCCTTTGCGGGGAGTAGACACCAGATGGAGGACGCTGTGGCCACTGTGCCTTCGTTTTACAAGGGATCCTCGTCGTCCTTGTCATCCGACCTCCATTTTTTCGGCGTCTATGACGGCCACGGAGGCTCTGAGGCGTCGGTGTTTTGCAGGGAGCGTCTGCACCAGGCTCTGGCGGAGGAACTCAGAGCTTTGCCTCCCTGCGATGGGAGTAGAGATCCGAGCGAGTGGGAGAAGGCGATGAGGAATTGCTTCAGTGAAATGGATATCCAGGTTGGAGGGATGTGCCCCACCGGAAATTGTTGTTACGAAGATGCTACTCTTTTTGCCTGCTGCGAACATCCGGTGGCGCCGGAAAACGTTGGCTCCACGGCGGTTGTGGCGGTGTTGAGTAAATTTGAGATCGTTGTGGCCAACTGCGGCGATTCTCGAGCCGTTCTGTGCAGGGGAGGAAAAGCCATTCCTTTATCCAACGACCAGAAGGTGTGCACTCTGACTAACTCGATACGCTTCCTTTGTATTTTGATAGTTTTCAACAGCAGGAGTTATTAAATTGATGTGTTGTGAAACGCAGCCAGAACGAGAAGACGAGATGAATCGAATAGAGGCGGCGGGAGGACAAATAGTAAACTGGAATGGCTACCGCGTTGGAGGCTTCCTTGCCATGTCCAGAGCTATAGGTATTTTTATTATTTTAACCTGTGTATTTTCTTCTTTATCGTGCTTGTCTGTGATTTAATTGAGCCGTCCATTTTAACTGATTTGTTTCTGTTTTAAAATTTTAAGAGGGACCGATGTTTTGGAACTTGAGGTTGTTCCATTTCCGTTTCAGCCGAACTAGGGTTTGATTGTATATGACATTGGTCGGTGCAGGGGACAGATTTTTAAAACAGTATGTGATTTCTGAGCCGGAGGTGACATGCAGCGAACGAACAGAGGAAGACGAGTTCTTGATACTGGCCAGCGATGGGCTGTGGGACGTTCTTTCAAACGAATATGCGTGCGAAGTGGCTGCAAAATGCCTCGGGAGTTACAGACCTCGTCGGTTTAAAGGAATGAACGAAGGTTCTGCTGTTGCCGTTGCGGCCTCTGTTCTCACAAGATTGGCTGTTGCACATGGAAGCAGTGATAATATTAGCGTTGTTGTCATCGACCTTAATAACAACAGAAGAAGCAGAAACAGCAGATCTCAACCCTGATTCGTAACCATTGTCAAACACCATTTTTTCCATAAATATATGAGTTAACAGAGCCCGTATCGGTTAAACCGAAGCAACAGGCTTTTTACTTTCAGTTCTACAAATCTCAAGATGTAATAGCCAGTATACCAAATTGGAAGGGTTAACGCCCACCATGGATTTTATTTGAAAACCAATAATATGTTGCCACGTAATGAATTGTACACTCGGAGAAAGTAGCAATAATTTTGCAATATTAACAATTATGTTGATAATAACTCAATTATAAGTCCCACTAAATGCCATACCCAATTACTCAATAAATAAATACATTATAATATTTGATCATTTTGAATTTTTACGTCTACATCGATGTTTTTGATATCTGATTTGAATTTTTTTGGTCTACATTGATGTTATTTTTAAGAAGTATTTTATATTTTCTTCATATTTTATTAAGATAGTTTGTACAATTTTATGCATCATCATTTGCTTTAGTTTGTACAATTTTATGCATCATCATTTGCTTTTTTTTCTGTTAATTAATCTTAATCTTTGATTATAATTTTTTAAGTTTGTAGTTGTTAAAATTCCAGTACCATTCAATCCCATATTCATCTTTGATTATAATTTTTTAAGTTTGTAGTTGTTAAAATTCCAGGACCATTCAATTCCATATTCAATTATATTAATTAGGTTAAGTAAATATATTTAAAAAATGAATATATCCTTAAAAATTGATCATTACATTAATATTAAATTTAAATTTTACTAATTTATCAGTATAATTTTTGTGGATTATTTTATGTTTTGTATATTTTATTAAGATTGTTCATACAATTATATATTCATTGCTTGTACTGTTTCTCGTTGAATAATCTTAACTTTTTTTTAATCTTTTATGTTTCTAATTGTTAAAATTCAACGTGAATATAAATCTTAAGAATTCAACATGTATTTAAATCTTAGTAAAGTTTGAATTAAACTTACTAATTAAGTCATTTATTAATGAAGATATTTATTATTAAGTGGAATTTAACACTATCAAATATATTAAAGTATTTATTATTTTTGAGTTAATATTTTATTGTAGAGTATTTTTTGTGTATTTATTAAGTGTCTTTTATAGATGTAATTTTTGTTTATCAATATGTTTGTTCTAATTTGAAGGGTATGATTGTTTAGTAGTTTTTGGTTAATATTAACTGCAAGCTAAAACTCTTAACATTTTAGATTAGTAAATTTATCAATTTATTTTTTACATGCCGAGTATTTTATAAGGATCTTATAGTATTACCATAGAACTAAAAATTAAATTTAAGCAAGACTATGAAGTGTCTTTGCATCTTATTATGTTCAACTCTATATTTCAAGGCGATGTGTTGATGTTATGCTGCATAAAATGGGTTTACAGTCTCCATGAGCTTGGTGGAAAGACGGGAGATGGAACTGTGATACTCACTTTCATAATTACTCTCTAGGTCTCTTACATCAAGTCATGAGCCCTTTCTCTCCAACACTGGATAAATTAAACATAGGATGGAATTTGAATTCCTCACTTAGGGCTTGGGTTGCCAGACTTAATATAATTTGGATTGCAAAGTTTGAGCTTAAGCTTACTCACTTTATTTTGTGCATGGTTTACCAAGGTCTTCCTCTCGGGGAGTGTCTCCTTCATATTGGGATTGCTCAACTCAAGTATCCTGCTTGTTCCATACTAGAGTCCTTCAAACATATATCTGGACTTACCCAAAAGCCCAATTTGCTTCACACTGGGTCTATAGTCTCTTTCATCCCTTTCACCCAAATCTATTTTCTTGAAGAATGGCCTTATTTGGGGATAATGCTCAGCCAACATGCATAGTTTTTTATGGAATTTCTTCATGACTATCATATTATTTCAATTACGAAAAGCTATAAACTTAGATTTGTTTAACAATGAAAAAGCATAGTCTCTTTTTTGTTAATGACATGGTGGTTATCTCTTTGAGTTTTATACATATACAAGTTTAAATAGATAAAGTGGATCTATAATTCCAACAATTGCATGAGTTACTCAACCACTATAGGAGTGCTCCTTACACTATGCATTGTGTTCCTCCCAGACCACCTAGCACACATATCTCCTTCCTTGATGCCTCGTCTCTAGTAAGGTTGTTCAAAGGGAGTGGTCTAGTTGGAAATTATTTTCAACCACCTCCTATTTGGGATATTATTGTATATTTTGTTAAGTTATGGAGCTAAAAGCTTCACCAAGAAGCTAATCAGGAGGTTGCTAAGTGCAAACAGCAATCGGTGTCGGTAGTACGATCGACGTCGATCAGACAAGGACCAAGAATCGATCGATGTCGATCAGTAGCAGACTGACAGCAACCGACGTCGGTCACCTGTGAGTGTGCATGCTCTTGCATGTGTTTTCTAGCACGCATTTTCAGAATTAGACTCATCTAATTTAAGTGGTTCGAGAGTGTTTGCATGTTGAAGACTAATTTAAGTCTTGAGTCTGTGTTTCTAATTATTGTAATTAGAAGTCTAATTATTGTATGCATGGAATCCTATTTAAGAGACCCATGGGCATGTATTGTAATTAAGGCAAGTAAAGCATTGAAGCAAGAAGCAAGGTCAAGGAGATCTGCAAGGTGTAAGGTCAAGGAGATCAGCTGAAGCATTCAAGGAGGGTTGAGTTGGTTGTGGTTGAGCAAGAGAGAGAGGGAAGAAGTCCTTGAGGTGTGGCAAGCCTTAGTGGTGGAAGAAGAAGTGGCATCTTCTTTATTGTATTTTCCTCTGAAGTATATTTAATACAAGATTGTGTATTGTCTCTCAAATTTTTTGCTGTTTCAAGTTTCTAGTTACTTAATCATTCTGGTATAATTTCGTGTTTAATTGCTTATAAGAAAAGTAATCAATTGTGCTTCCACGGGTCCCTAACAGTTGGTATCAGAGCTAAGGTTGCAGGGAGTAGGTTATTGTTTTGATTACAGGTCATTCTCAGGGGTTTCTGATTGAGTGGGAGTACAGTAATGACAGAAGAAAGTAGACTACGAATGGAGAAGTTTAACAACAAGAATTATCAACATTGACGGATGCAGATAGAAGATTATCTATATCAGAAAGATTTGTACTTACCATTGGGTGGGGTTGCAAGCAAGCCCACAGACATGAAGGATGAAGAATGGAGTGTTCTTGATCGAAAGGCTTTAGGATCTATAAGGTTGAGCCTTGCATCGTCTGTGATTTCCAACTTATCATAGTGTAAGACAATAATAGAGTTGATAGAATCTTTGGCAAATCTATATGAAAAGCCCTCTGCTTCAAATAAGGTATTTCTTATGAAGCAGCTATTTACTATGCAAATGCAGGAAGGTGGATCGGTATACACCCATCTTAGTGATTTCCATGGTTTGGTAAACCAATTAAATTCAGTCAATATTGTTTTTGATGATGAAATAAGAGCTCTCTTAATCTTATGCTCATTACCTGAAAGTTGGGAGAGTTTGGTAATGGCAGTATCTAATACTGTGACTGCTTCTAAAATCTTAAAAGTTGATGATGTAGTTAGTGTAATCTTGAATGAAGATATTCGCAGGAAAAGCACAGGTGAATCATCATCAGGGAACGCTTTAAGCACTGAAAGTAGAGGAAGGCAAAGAGAGAAGGTCGAGCAAGGGAAATCAAGGTCGAAGATGGAGAGTGGATCCAAATCCAGAAGTGGAAGTATCACCTGCTGGTATTGTGGAAAGAAAGGACACACAAAGAAAGAGTGTCGGTTGAGGGATAAAGACAATCAACATGAAGGTAAGGATGAAGTAGTTGTTGTAGGTATTGTGGCACATGATGCTCTCATACTTTCTTTGGATAGTCAGATAGAATCATGGATTTTAGATTCTGGTTCTTCTTTTCATGCATCCCCAAACAGAGATTTGTTCCATGAGTATGTCCAGGGAGACTATGGAGTACTTTATTTAGGGGATGGTACGCCTTGTCAAATGGTTGGCAAAGGGAAAGTGCAGCTTGAAATGTAGATAGGCAACACATGGGTGTTGAAGGAGGTTATGCATGTCCCAGTTCTGAAGCAGAGTTTGGTTTCTGTAGGGAAGTTGGGTGATGAGGGATGCACAATAACCCTCACAACAGATTCTTGGAAGGTTTCCAAGGGTGCACTTGTTTTAGCAAGAGGTAAGAAAGTAGGTACTCTTTACCTATCTACTTGTATTACTAATTCTTCTTCTGGGTTATCTACTTCAGCTGTAGATTCAGAGATGTGGCTTAATAGGCTTGGTCACATGAATAAGAAGGAGATGCATGTTCATGAGTCAAAAGGTATGAGTTCAAATTTGGAGGGCATAGATCGAGTTCAATGTAGGAAAATGAAATTTGATGCTTTTGACAAGAACAGGGAAGCCTTGCTGTTTATGGAGGAGATGATGGACATAAATCAGTCACAGGGGCTGAATAATTCAAAGCAAGGCAGTATGGATAGGGTTTTGATCCAAGATGGGCTCACGGGTGAAAAAGTCATCAAGTACAAAAAAACACAGGCACCGATGTCGATAAACTGGGATCAGCATCGGCCAGACAGAGATCGACGTCGGCACTATGAAGATCGATGTCAGTGACTTAGGGCAAATAACAACCGGCGTCGGCCAGGGGAAACCGACGTCGGCAAGGAGACAGTCGCACGGAACCGACGTTGGTTGGGTGCAGACTGAGATGTGATCGGCATCGGTCACTGAGACAGATTTTGGGTGGACAACAAGCTGTCAAGGAGTCTCAAACACCCATTAAAGGACTAAAGTGGTAAGTAAGGCTTAAATTCATCATTTCCCTTCTTTACACTACCTGTTGCTCACTGATGGTCAAGAATCAAGAAGTTGTTAAAGAAGCAAAATAGGTAGATCTAGGAAATAGTGGGAGCTTGGCATGGATGAGGAATGTGATTCCTTAAAGAAGAACCAAACAGGAGTTGTTGGTGGAGTTGTCAGCTAGAAGAAAACACTGAGAGATGAATGGATGTTCAGGATGAAGAAGAGCGGGAATGGATAGGTGAGACGGAAGGCCAAGGGTACATGGTCTTGAAGAAGCTGCAGGGCAATGGAGGTTTGACAGGGATATGACTAAGCATGGCTTTAGTCAAGGTCAATGTGACCATTGTGTTTTTTACTTTACCAGGTGGATAATGATTGCAACATTATTCTATTACTGTATTGTGTTGCTTGTTGTAGGGTTACATATACATGGAGTTTTGTGAGCTAAAGGTAAAGTTAGTTCAGAGGTATGTTATGAAGTATTTGGAGCAGCAAAATTCTTTGGCATAAGAGACATGGAAGAACAAAGGTTGGTTTTGTCTCAAGTGGGAGCTGATGTGAAGAAGGTGTTGGCGAGGTTCAAGGTACATGATGTAGAATCGGTATGCACACCAAAAGCTAGACAGTTCAAGCTGAGCTTGAACAAGTGTTTGAAATCACATAAGGTCTAGTGTAGGCCTAGTTTTCCCAAGCAGTGGGAGTTGTCAAAAAGTTTAGATGTGGCAGTGGACTTGGTTGACAGGTTTAACATCACAGGATGTGTGGTGGATGGTCTTCAGAATTGAGCTTGAAGATGGAGGTGCCTGAGATGGTTAGTGGAGGATGCTGTACAGGTGCAGCTGTTTATCTCCAAGTGGAAGATTGTTAAGTTATGGAGCTAAAAGCTTCACCAAGAAGCTAATCAGGAGGTTGCTGAGTGTAGACAGCAACCGGCGTTGGTAGTATGGCCGACGTCGGTCAGGCAGGGACCAAGAATCAGTCGACGTCAGTCAGTAGTAGACTGACAGCAACCGACGTTGGTCACCTGTGAGTGTGCATGATCTTGCATGTATTTTCCAGCATGCGTTTCCAAATTAGACTCATCTAATTTAAGTGGTCCGAGAGTGTTTGCATGTTGAAGACTAATTTAAGTCTTGAGTCTGTGTTTCTAATTATTGTAATTAGAAGTCTAATTATTGTATGCATGGGATCCTATTTAAGAGACCCATGGGCATGTATTGTAATTAAGGCAAGTAAAGCATTGAAGCAAGAAGCAAGGTCAAGGAGATCTGCAAGGTGTAAGGTCAAGGAGATCAGCTGAAGCATTCAAGGAGGGGATAACAACTCAAGTTGTTGAGTTGGTTGTGGTTGAGCAAGAGAGAGGGGGAAGAAGTCCTTGAGGTGTGGCAAGCCTTAGTGGTGGAAGAAGAAGTGGCATCTTCTTTATTGTATTTTCTTCTGAAGTATATTTAATACAAGATTGTGTATTGTCTCTCAAATTCTTTGCTGTTTCAAGTTTCTAGTTACTTAATCATTCTGGTATAATTCTGTGTTTAATTTCTTATAAGAAAAGTAATCAATTGTGCTTCCACGGGTCCCTAACATATTTGACTCCTCTAAATCCTATTTAAGACATTTGGATTGCACCAAATCCCCTTTTTGCTTAGACTTCCTCTTGGAGTGCCCAACCACCTAAGGATGATACACCACCTTCTCCTTTTGGAGTAACAACGTGTGCTTAGTTATTTGTATTTTATGTTTTTTTTTTTGAGTTTTTTGGTTCTCTCATTGTTGTGCATTGTCTGACATTTGTGTTGATGTGAGCTAGTCCATTTTGATCGACATGGAACTAGGTCATGACTTTATACCAGACAACTTATTGTATTAATCATTGTCTATTATTATTTTTTGAGTAATAGTAGTTATAGTGATTCATTTTAATAGTAAATAATATATAAAATTAGTAATATATGTTGAATATTTATTTATTTAAAAAATGTTGTGACAGATCAATCTTAAGGTGTATATCTTTGTTTTGTTATATAATTTTTGGTTATTAAAGGATTCCAAATTAATTAATGATTCCATCTTTTTATTTGAATTTTTTTTGTTGATTGGGGATATATTTCTTCAATTTAGTTGCATCGTTACATTAATTTTGAAAAAATATTTAAAAAAAAAATTAGGCTCCAAACTCCACTATATATTTAAGATATTTTGATTTTTTAATCACTTTCTCTAAGCAAAAAATATGATTCTATAACAATTAAATAAATATCAAATTTAAAATATTATATTTTTATTTACATCTCATAGTATTTCAACACACCAAAACCACATTTAATTACTATTATCAATATAATCATTAAAAAACTAACAACAATATACATAAATGCATATGAAACTTTGATAGATGAATGAAAAGAAATATTGAAAAAACTATATTGTAAATAACAGTATAATTATATATTACATATAATGTTTTTGTAATATATTTTGACTATATTATTTTAGTATAAACAAGAATTGAAACTAAATAAATAAATATAGTCCAATTGACAATAAACATACAAAATAAAAATTATTGTAAAAAATACATGATAGTGTTGATGGTGGCCGTATTTTTGGTAGTGACGATGGAATAAAAACATGAAAATAAAATGTATCGAAATATAAGTATGGTTCTATATATTACTAACATGCATGTGGAGTTCAAATGTAGAGTTTGACTTGGTGTTTCCTTCAAACCATCTATACAATAGCCTAGTGGCTAATGTTTTATAATCATCCATGCTAATAAGAGGGGAAGGAAATGTAATTATGGTTCTATATATTACTAACATGCATGTGGAGTTCAAATGTAGAGTTTGACTTGGTGTTTCCTTCAAACCATCTATACAATAGCCTAGTGGCTAATGTTTTATAATCATCCATGCTAATAAGAGGGGAAGGAAATGTAATTATGGTTCTATATATTACTAACATGCATGTGGAGTTCAAATGTAGAGTTTGACTTGGTGTTTCCTTCAAACCATCTATACAATAGCCTAGTGGCTAATGTTTTATAATCATCCATGCTAATAAGAGGGGAAGGAAATGTAATTTAGTACCATTAGTAAGAGACATCCTTGGTGTTGGTAATAGGAGATAACATTTATATAGATAGTTGTTTTTAGATTAGAGCAATGTTCAAAAGAGAATGGTGGAGATAATTATAATGAGTCAATAGTTTTAACTTGTAATTTTTTATATAAAATTTAATTTAGATTTTTAAATATTTTTAATATTTATAATTGATTTACATAAAATTAATTTCTGAGACTTATTTAATAAGTATTTATGTTTATTTTATTGGAACTTGTTTATGATTATTTTTTAATGAGTAATATTGGAATTAGTTTTGGGTTGATTGGGTTTAATAGTGCATTATTATAATTATTAAATTTTATGATTACAAATATTAGTAAGTTAGATAGTTTTGAACTATTATTATAAATAATTTTTATAACATTACCAAAAGAATTGTTTACTAATCATATATTAATGTACAAATCGTACATTAAAATCACATATTTTATAATATACAAAAAGAGTTAATTATCCAAATAATCATCAATATCTTGTCTAGATAAATATTTAAACATTTTCTAATTATGTATTTTATACAAATGAATTGTTTAATTAAATAATACATGCTAAACATGGGTCAAACATATGTTTGTGCATTTCACGAAAGTTTCCTAGTCATCAAATTTAGGTTCTCCATTTTTTGGCTCATTTTCTAATTTTGTTTATTTGATGTTAGTATTAAGATCTTCAATTCTATTTATATGGAAGCTTAGTTTTTCGTTCATTTGCGAGAGGTCCAGAACATTCGGTTTTGCAACAAATGGATATAGGATTGTATATATAGAATTTTTTTTAAATGTATCTCCCTTTCTTGAATGGAAAAGCTTACCATATGTATGCCCTCTTCAATCTCATCTTCATTTTGATCTCTATTATTCTTAGAGTATCCTCCATCCCATGATACTAGTATGGCTGCGATCTATGCAAACAAGTTTTTTGGTTGTCATGTGGTCCATTGAATCATTTGTTGCTGCCATGCATGTTGTTGAATAAATGGTAGTTTTTGTTACGACAATAATAATATCTCATGAAAAAATTAATTTATTGTCTTAATTTCGCACTATCCCTTTAATTTAATTGATAAAACTAATAATATATCTTCTATTTGATCATTTAATTTTTTACATAATATTAAACTCTTATTACTTTAGATCTAGCATAAGCATGTTATCCTATTTCCAACTTAACCTTGAAGCAAGTTCAAAATACATGCAAAGTATTGTAGTAACCTTGAAGAAAATAAAAACGTCCCTATCATATTTGATTGTAGTAACTTTAAAGAAAATAAAAAAGTCCCTATCATCTTTACAATGCATCAACACCTTTGTTGTAGCCTCAATTTATTATTAATATTGTAAATTCTGTGCTTTCTTTTTATAAACAAAACTTTCTTAAAAAAAACCCAATTAGTATTTAAAAAAGAAAACTTTCTGAAAAGAATCCAATTGGTATATCACACTTAGCTGGAGTCATCTACCATGTAACAAAGCCCTTTTATGAAAAGTATTTTTTTATCATAAAAATACATCCTATCACCCTTGGAATGCCGCCACACCTCTTTTGTAGGTCTGGATCTGCTCATTGTAGCTTTAGATCGTCCATCTTTTCATCTTTTAGGTACAACCATCTCATCAGAAGTCAATTGGTATATCATAATTAATTGAGTTATCTTCCCCGTAACTCAGGGTGCTTTGTCAACAGTCGTCCTTATCAGAAATACAGTATTGGTGTTTATAAATTTTTTTTTTAAAAACCAAAATTTTTAATTTAATCATATATGTTTAGAATTAATGAAAATTATTGCACACAGCCTACATTCTGAAGGCAATAACAAGGCAATCCTGCGCCGAAATGTGGAATGGAATTTTAGTAAATGTAGGCTTTTGAGGCTGAGCATGGTTTTTCTTGAATTCAATGGCGGATGAGGATAGACTTTGGCAGTTAAATTGCAATGAAAGATGAGACCAAAGGCAAGGAGGCCTCGTGCATGCACCGGAAAAATATAGTTAGCAGGCGGCTACGAAATTCGTAAGCGCTGCCTCAGCTAACCGTCCGTCAAGCGACAGGTGGGGGAGAAGAGCACCCCAATTTGGAATGAAGAAGAGCGGTGGGGAGACATTTACAGGAAGCCTGGGTCATGGCTATTTCGTGACGCCTTCTGGTTGGACATTTGAATTACGCAGATCTATTTCAGTACGTACGACTAAATTCGAAGGAACCAACACGCGTCATTGAAAAATATGCCGTGTTTTTAGTCTCCACCTGATGCGGCGGTTAACATCCTCAGCAAATATTCCTCCGCTCATTATTCGCCACCTCTACAATTCCCTTCAACCAAAAATCAGATCGCCTCCGTTAGTCGTCAAAATAAAATTCCCAAAAATAGAACTTTCGATTGACCGAGCAAACACTATTATCGTGAAATTTTTCACGGAAATTTTAGATTATGTTTTCTGGTCTGAATAGTTTTATTAAGCAATGGTAACGTGGGATGCATCCATCAACAGTATTCTTAATATTTTGGAAGAGAGCCCTGCAACGCCCACCAAAATGAGACGCGTGAAAACAATGCCAGACGGTGTGTTTAAAAGTGTTTTCTGCATAAATCATGATAGAAGTGACGTCAATTTTCAGATAAGGCTGGTTAGGTCGGTTTCGAGTCCCTCTACAGCAATAGGCAGCCTAATTAAGAGCGGCAATAAATTTAACACTCTGAAAGAATCAGATATTTCTGCCGTTCCCGTGCATGCGGAGGTCGAACCGCAGGGGTCGGGCAACAAGCCTAAATTAGTTGCTGCAGCAATGATAAAAAATGAAACTCATATCAGCCGCGCACGCAGCGAGAACGTGAGTATTACAATGGCGGCTAACGACTGCTGCCCTCCCTACGGATTGATGTCTATTATCGGCAGGAGAGACGAAATGGAAGACACCGTGGCCGCCATTCCGGGCTTTTACAAGGGCTCTTCGTCGTCCTTTTCTGCGCTACATTTCTTCGGGGTGTACGACGGCCATGGCGGCACTCAGGCTTCGGTCTTCTGCAAGGAGCGCCTGCACGAAGCCCTGGCGCAAGAACTCAGGGCCCTGTCTCCCTCCCGCTTTGACGACGGCCGGAGAGATTATGATGAATGGGGAAAAGTGATGAGCAATTGCTTCATCAAAATGGACATCGCAGTCGGAGGCTTGTGTCCCAGCGGCAACTGTTGCTACGATGACAATGCTGACATTTATTCGACATGCTGCCAAGATCTGGTCGCGCCGGATAACGTCGGCTCCACGGCCGTTGTGGCAGTGGTCAGCTCGTCTCAGATCGTTGTGGCAAATTGCGGCGACTCTAGGGCGGTTCTCTGCAGGGGAGGCAAAGCTGTCCCTTTTTCAAATGACCACAAGGTGATTCATCCGAATTTAAACCAAAGCAATTTTTTCAAAAAAATCGCGTTTGTTTTGTTTAAAATCAGTTGAATTACGACAGAAACACTTACTAATCTGTGTTAAAAACACAGGCTAACCGTGAGGACGAGATGGATCGGATAGAAGCAGCGGGAGGACAAATAGTATACTGGAACGGCTACCGTGTGGGAGGCTTCCTTGCCATGTCCAGAGCTCTAGGTATATATATATTATTAAATCTTTGTGTCATCGTCTTGTGGAATGAGGAACACTAAATATCCGCAGGTATGAATAGGTTGTTTTGTTTAATGGTTGTTGCAGGGGACAGATTTCTGAAACAGTATGTGATTTCTGAGCCGGAAGTGACATGCACAGAACGCAGAGAGGAAGACGAGTTTCTGGTACTGGCGAGCGATGGGCTGTGGGACGTGGTTTCGAACGAAATCGTGTGCGAAGTGGGTCGGAAATGTCTGGCGGGTTACAAGCCTCGCTGCTTCAAAGGAACAAATGAATGTGGCGTCGCTGTGGCTGCTGCTCTTCTCACCAAACTGGCTCTCGCACGAGGAAGCACTGATAATATTAGCGTTGTTGTCATCGACCTCAAGCGTAACAGAAAAAGAAGAAACGCCACGAACAGATGCACCAAAAACTCATGAAAACCGCACAGGGAAGTGCAAGCTCGTTGATTTCTGTTTTAAGTAACACGGCAAAAGAAAGTCTTTATATGCGGCTGTGTATATAATTTGTGAAACAAGGGAAAATGGAGTTGCCTTTTTTCAATGGATTGCAAATTAATTTAAAGTGTGATTTTTTAAAGATGTTTTGATATTGATAAGTGAATTTTTTGACTATTGTTATATGGAGAATTTTTGAAGATCTATGGGAAGTAATGTCATTTGACCAGTCAACTATCAATGACAAGAGAGACTCGAACATGAAGACTATTTTCTTAAGATGTCAAATAAAAAAAATAAAAAATAAATATATTAAACTTTTAAATGGATTAATTATCATGTTCTTATGTGGTATTGGGAACTTCCAAAATTATAGAGGTTGTCATTAATGGCACTTATTCTCAAACATAGGAGATTCTTTTATGTGCATCTTTGCATGATTCATGGCATTTAAATTATACATGTTTGTTGTAAAGTGAACCCATGTAGAACATATGACTCATTTGTCACATATGAGGTTTCTAAAACTTCATCCACTGTTAAGATCATGGGAAATTTATTTTTGTATTAGTCTAACAGGGATAATTATAAGTTTTTAATTTGTTTTAATATTTCATTAAATTATAAATTATTAAGTTAATGAAATGGTATTGTCTTTTGTGTAAAAAATAATTAATTTTTTTCAATAATTAAAATATTTGTTTTTAACAAAAAGAAATATATATTATTTATGTGATTTGGGATTAAATTTAAAATATTTAAGATATTATTATATGTTTTATGTTTTTCGAGTAGAAAGGTTTAATATATTTATGTGTGAGTTGTCTCTAATTACAGATGGCTCTACATTTAGAATAAGTCACATTAAGTTTGTGTGTTTTGGGAGGGTAGGGCAAATTATTGTAAAAGACGTAAAGCCAACCATTGAGTTTATTATATAATAATAAATATGCAGTGAACAAATACAAATTATTTTGAGATTATGTCCAAATTTAGTAGATATGTAAAGGAAAGAAAAAGTGTTATGTAGGGTAAATTTTAAGAGCCCTTATAAGAAATCCCCTTGGATTTTGTTGATGAATTTATAGATATCTATTTCAAAGTCATTGCGATTAGTAGTCAATTGTGTATAGATGTGATGTCAAATCCAAGGGGAGGAGAGGCACAATAGTCATTTTCTATTTTTCATACAACCAGACGGTTGCACCACCAACCAGATGTAAGAACAATCGGCCACAGTGTGCAACCAATCGACTTGTGTACCGGCTAACTACATGATGTAATTGACCAACTTGTGAAACCTTCATATTTCATCATGCAACATGTCAGTTTGCACAGCGGATCGACTTCTGCAACCAGATGGTTGCATCATGCAATCAACTGGCTTGTGAAACTGTTTGGATTTTGTATTCGACCAATTGCATCATGTAATTGGCCAGCTAGTCGAGCTGACCAACTTATACAACTAGCCGGTTGCATCAAGTTGGTCAGTTGCACAAGGTGACTAGTTGCATAATACAACCAACTAGTGAACAATCTAGTCGATTGCATGTGCAATCCAACTAGTTGGCTTGTGTATCGACTGATTACATTTTGAGGAGTGTCTACATTATAAACCAGAGGCTGTCACATGTCCATCAATTCTTATACATGAGTATTACCCTCATTTTTACACTTTTTCAAAGGTATTTTTCTCTCATATCATTAAAAAATCTTTAGCTATGACATCGACAACTATGACATGGATTCCAGAGCTATGACATCCACATGCACAATACGTAAATTTGTTTTAAATAATTTTTTGTCTTAAAATTATAAAATAACTGTTGTATCTAGATGCATATAATGATTAGGTTGACCAGTGCAGTTTTTGAGGCCTGGTATACATGCCTCAATATGAAAAAAACATAAACTTGCTCAAATCTCTCATGTCCTGCTATGAAAAAAGTGGGCAAGGCTTAATGTCACTATCAACTTGAAGTTTCTTTCCTTTGGCTCTTACAAATATCCATTATTTGATAGAGCTTCCACATCAAGATGCCAACCTTGTCATTGGGTAAGTGCGCGAAGTTGGGGGACAAAAAAGGGTCTACCTGTGAACATGATTTTCCTAAAATTTTAGAAATATGAATTTATATAGATAATTTGAGATGAATACACTCAAAATTTGAAGATGGTATAAAAACATGAATTGTGGCATTTTCAGTCTAGTTTCCAAAACAATTTTTTTTTGAAAAATTGTTAAGTATAACTAGGTCAAACATCTAAAATTTGAAGAGAAACTCTCTTTAAAAAAAAATAGAGTAGATAAACCTCTATGAGATCTACCATTTTTTGAGAATCATTTAATATTATTTAAAACCCTTTCGTGACTATTTAGATAACATCTTCTAGTTTGTGACCTATTTTTTAAATATTTTTTCAATGAATATTTTTTTATTAAATTTTCAAGTAAATAGATCCTAAAAATTGACAAAAATGGATAGCTGACCATGCGACCCCCCAAACTACTTCAAAAAAATTATTATTTTTTGAATGTGTGTAGAATAAGGCCTAGTTTGTGACTATATAAATTGTTTTGCACTTGGTTAAATGAAATAAAATTACATAAACATGAATAGACATGTATATTTGTGAAATGTAGTATACTAAAAAATGTGTAGTTAGAAATCAACATAGTTTTAACCCTTACAATAGTCTAAAATTATAAAAAACATATATTTGGAAAGAGGAGAACGTGCTCGTTATCATGGTAATAATTTTTTTAATTTTATTGCTGAAATCCATAGTGTATTTGATGATGGAAATTGAAATTTTTTATTTTTATGAAAACTCTTGGACTCGACTGTAGATTGACAAGTCCAAGCCTTTGGCTCAGGAATTTAAGCCATTTCTGAGCCAAAAGACTTGATTTTTTGAATTCAAATTTCAATAACATGTACCTATTGCATTGACAAAAAAACATGAAAAGATATATAGGAAGGTAATATTTACTTAAAGATCATATTTATTTAAATAAATGTTAAGAATAAGGAATATAAATGTAAACTCATACATACCAACATTTAAATTTATTTTAGTAAGTAAAAGGAATTAGGGTCACTCTACATCTGATAGATTTGGTCTCACAGCTGCATGCCTTACAATGTGGAAAATGGTTTTTCAAAATCCAATTTGGTCCATAATTAGGCTTTTTTAGGTCTCGGTATTGAACCTAGGGATTTCAAGGCATAACTTTTGTAAATGATGTCCATTTTTTGGTAAACATATAGTCACTTTTTTTGTTTTTGTACCTTCTAGATTACTTTTTGGTATTTCTAGGAGTCCTAGGTTTATCAAAATCAAAGTTTGCAAACCACTCACTTTGAACTTAATCCAAAGTGGTGTGATTGGGGTAGCATAGGTCACACTAATGAATTGTACACATCAAACTACTATTTTATGTTAATTTCACTTTCTTATCATCCCTCCCTCATCCCTAATCACTTCCTACTCATCCATCATCACCCCTAATCACTCTCTCCTCATTCCTTATTATCCCTAATCACTCACTCATTGACCTTCACTATCCCTGGTCATCTCTAATCACTCCCTTATCATCTCTAATCACTCCTATATTGACCTTCACCATTCCTCATCATCCCTAATCACTCCCTCCTCATCCCTCATATTCCCTAATCATTATTTCCTCATTTTCAACATCCCTATTCACTTCCTTCTCATTCCTCATCATCTTTAATAACTCCCTCCTCATCCTTCCTTATCCATAATCACTCCCTCATTGACCTTCACTATCCTTCATCATCTCTAATCACTCCCTTATCATCCCTAATCAATCCTTCATTGACCATCACCATCCCTCATCATCCCTAATCACTCCCTTATCATCCATCATAATACCTAATCACTCTTTCCTTATGCCTTATAATACCTAATCACTCCCTCATTGATAATCACCATCCCTCATCATCCCTAATCACTCCCTCATCATATGATGTAAATAGGCCTCTTATAGGTTTACTCATCTAGGTATTATAGGTCTCCTTACTAATCTATGTTAAAAACATAGGCTGACCGAGAGGAAAAAATGGATTGGATAGAAGTAGGGAAATGACACATAATAAACTCAAACGAGTACCATGTGGGAGGTTTCCTTGCCATGTCCAGAGCTCTAGGTATATATATTATTAAAACTCTATGTCATCATCATGTGTAATGAAGAACAAATATCCATAGGAATACTTAGATTGTTTTGTTTAATGGTTGTTGTAGGGGATAAATTTTTGAAATAGTATGTGATTTATGACCCAGAGGTGATATGCACAAAATGCACAAAGGAGGACAAATTTATAGTATTGGTAAGTGATGGGTTGTGGGATGTGGTTTCAAATGAACTAATATACAAAGTGGGTCAAAAATGTCTAGCAGGTTATAATCCTCACTGCTTAAAAGGAACAAACGAATGTGGCATTGTTGTGGTTGTTTCTCTTCTCACTAAACTAGCTCACACAGGAGGAAACACTGATAATATTAGATTTGTTGTCATTGACCTCAAACATAATATAAAAATAAAAGTTTCTATGAATAAATACACAAAAAAACACATAAATACTGCATAGGGACTTGCAAGTTTGTCAATTTTTAATTTAAATAACATGACAAAAGAAAGTCTTTGTATGTGTCTATGTATATAATTTGTGAAACAAAGGGAAAATGGAGTTTCCTTTTTTCTAATGGATTTTAAATTATGATTTTCTTGCCATTTCAACATGTCAAATTAAAAAAAGTAAAAAATAAAAATGTTAAACTTTTAAATGGATTAATTATTATGTCCCAATGTGGCATTTAAGTGGCAATCTAAACTTCTAAAGTTAGGGGTTACCATTAATGGCACTTCTTATCTAATATAGAGGGGGATCCTTCTATGTGCACATCTTTGGATGATTCATGGCATTCAATTATACACGTTTATTATAAAATGCATGTATGTAGAAGAACTTGATTTGATGACTCAATTTGTCAAAGATGAGGTTTTGAAAACCTCATCTACTTTTAGGATCCATGGGAAATTTATCTTTGTATTAGTCCCAAATGGATAACTATAGGTTTTTAATTTTCTTTAACATTTCATTAAATCATGAACTATTAAGCCAATGAAATGGTATGAAATGGTATTGTTTTCTAAATATGAAAATAATTAATCCTTTTCAATAGCTAAGATGTTTGGTTCTAGCACAAAAAATAATATTATTTATGTGACTTATGATTAATCCAAAATATTTGAGATATTATTGTGTGCTTCATGTTTTTTGAGTAGAAAGGTTAAATATATTTATGTGTGAGTTGTCCTTAATTATAGATGGCCCTATGTATGTAACATGCCACATTAAGTTTGCATGCATTGGGAGGGTAGGGCAAATTATTGCAAAAGGCATAGGGCCAACCATTGGGTTTATTATATAACAATGAATATGTAGTGTGTAAATAGAAATCATTTTAAGATCATGTCTAAATTTAATATATTTATAAAGCAAAGGAAAGGTAGTATGTAGGGTGAATTTTAAGATCCCTTATAAGAAATCACCTTGGATTTTGTTAATGAATTTATAGATATCTATTTCAAAGTCATGGTGATTAATAGCCAATTGTGTATAGGTGTGTTGGTGAATCTAAGGGGAGGAGAGGAAAAATAGTCATTTTTTTATTTTTTATACAACTAGATGGTTGTACAATGTAACCACACATATTCAAGAATGGTTAGTTATAGTGTGCAACCAATTAGCTTATGCATCAGATCACTACATGATGTAACTGGTCAACTTGTAAAATTGATAGATTACATCATACAACTTCTCAGTTTGCACAACCCAACGACTTCTTCAACCAGGGAATTGAATCATGTAATTGAATGACTATTATAACTGCTTAGATTCTACAACTAGCCAATTGCATCGTGCAATTGACCAGATAGTTCAACTGACTACTTCTACAATAATCTAGTTACATTATACAACTAGATGGTTTCATCAAATTGGCCAGTTGCATAAGTCAATCGATTGCATCATGCAACCAACTGGGGAACAATCTAGCCTATTGCACATGTGATCCAATTAGTTGGCTTGTGTATTGGTTGACTACATTTTGTGGCATGTATAAATCATAAACTAGAGGCTATTACTTGTCCATCAATGCTTATATATGAGTATTACCCTTATTTTTACATTTTTTAAAAGATATTTTTCTCTTGTATTGTTAAAAAATCTTCAGATATGACATCGATAGCTACAACATGGCTTTCATAGATATGATATCCATAGGTGTAATATGGAAATTTATTGTATAGAAATTATCAAATAATTACATTACCTAGATGCACACAATGATTTGGTTGACCAGTGTAATTTATGAGGCCTAGTATACATGCCTCAATATGAAACAAACATAAACTTGCTCAAATATCTCATGTTTTGCTATGACAAAAGTGAGACAAGTTTTAATGTCACTGTCAAATCAAAGTTTCTTTCTTTTGGTATGTCTCCTACAAATATCCATTATTTGATAGGACTTCTACACTAAAACACCAACCCTATCATTGGGTAATTGAATAAAGTTGGGGGACCAAAAAGGGCCTACTTGTGGACATGATTTTCTTAAAATTTCATAAATATGAACTTCTATAAATAATTTGAGATGGCTAACCTCAAAATTTGAAGATGGTATAAGAACATGAATTGTAGCATTTTTAGTCTAGTTTCCAAAACACTAGGTTTTTTGAAAATGGTTAAGTATAACTAGGTAAAACATCTAAAATTTGAAGATGAACTTCTATTTTTATAAAAAATCTGAGTAGATAGACATCTATGCGTCCCAACATTTTTTGAGCATTGTTTAATATTGTTTGAAACCCTTAGGAGAATATTTAGATAACGTCTTCTAGTTTGTGACCTATATTTTTTCAATGAATATTTTTTTAAATTGAATTTTCAAGTAAATAGATCCTGAAAACTTATAAAAAAATGGATAGGTGGCCATGCGGCCCCCTAACTACCTCAAAAAAATAATTTTTTTAAACGTATGTATAATTAAACCTAGTTTGTGATCGTATGATTTGTTTTACACTTGGATCAATGAAAAAAATTATATAAACATGAATAGGGATGTATATTTGTAGCATGTAGTAGACTAAAAAATGTATAGTTATAAATCAACATAGTTTGAACCCTTAAAATAGTCCAAAAATTATAAAAACCCTATATTTCGAAAGATGAGAGTGTGCTCATTGTCATGGTAATAATTTTTTGATTTTTGTGTTGAAATATGTTGTTCCCAAAATCAGCTATGCTCATTTTTGGAACAACCCCTATGAAACTTCTCTGTTTCGTGTTTTTCACTCTAGGTTCGTCTTTCGAGATGAGTTTTTCTTATTCTTGTGTTTGCTCAACTGGCATCATTCCAAGTTCGTGACGTTCCCTTGTTGCATTTTCCCAAAAATGTGAAAATTGTTACAATCTTGATGTGCCCAGATGACAAAACTTTCATTTCTCAGAGTTAGGTGTTTTCTTGAGCTTGCATGCAGAGGTAGCGATTTTTGCCACCACTACATGTTGTTTTGAGTTTCCTGTGCAAAAGCGACATTTTTCGCCACCCTTGCATCTGTCATGCAAGAGCGGCGAAATTCACTACCCTTGCATCTTTTCTTCCATACCATGTAAGAGCGGTGATTTTCGCCGCCCCTGCATCCCTTTCCAACCTCACATGCAGAAGCGATGATTTTTACCGCCCCTGCATGGTCTCGATTTTCACACACAACATTTATAACCATATGCGCCGAGTGGTTGGGAGCGATTTTCACCCATTTAACCCCCTTTCTTCTTCATTTCAATCCATTCTTCTTTGTTTCTCATTCTTCAGTTTGCCGCAGAAACAAAATGGTATCGTTAAAGCAATGGACGGTGGTGGTGTGACGTGTTACTTTACATTTTGACACCAGAAAATGGTTGACAGCAAGAGTCGGTGATCCGTGGCAACAATCCATTCGTTGTTGTAATTTTCAATATCAACGCATTTTGACTAGACTGTTTCTGTAGGTATGACAGGTCATGCTAGTTTTGAAAACGACACGTTTCTTTCAGAGCATGGCTTTTGGACGACACTGAGCAGTTGAAGTGAAACGTACCTTCCCTCCTGCAAAGCTGTGACGCGCTTCCTCCACCTCACCCGCAACCTTTTTTGCGGGCACCATCTCCATCTATATAATTGCGTCTCTTGTATTCGCATTTCTGTATTCTGCTCCAGAGAAAAATTCACAAGTTTACGCAGAAAAAATCCATTTGTGCTTTTGGTGATTTATTTGACGGCAATGGAAGCGATCTGCCTGAATAATAACAGTGAGTTTTTCAGCCCTGCAAACCGCGACGAATGTTTCAAACGATCTGTGTTGTTACAGACCGGCGGGAACAGTACTCAAGGCGGGGTTAGCTGTGGGTGTGATTTGAATTCTGAGATGATAAGGCTCGTAAGATCACTTTCGACTCCCACGGCGGCCATTGAGAGCGTGTGTAAAAGCAGTGCCAAAGAGAGCGCCATGGAAGCCTCGGCTAAAAAGATGCAGCAGCCCGCCCGGGCATTTAAACGGTCGGAGGACGAGAAGCAAAACGGAGATATTTATATCAGCCGCGCCAACAGCGAGAACATAAGCAGCAGCAACCTGGATTTGTGCCCTCCCTACGGAATGATGTCCTTTGCGGGGAGTAGGCACCAGATGGAGGACGCTGTGGCCACTGTGCCTTCGTTTTACAAGGGATCCTCGTCGTCGTTGTCATCCGACCTCCATTTTTTCGGCGTCTATGACGGCCACGGAGGCTCTCAGGCGTCGGTGTTTTGCAGGGAGCGTCTGCACCAGGCTCTAGCGGAGGAACTCAGAGCGTTGCCTCCCTGCGATGGGAGTAGAGATCCGAGCGAGTGGGAGAAGGCGATGAGGAATTGCTTCAGTGAAATGGATATCCAGGTTGGAGGGATGTGCCCCACCGGGAATTGTTGTTACGAAGATGATACTCTTTTTGCCTGCTGCCAACATCCGGTGGCGCCCGAAAACGTTGGCTTCACGGCGGTTGTGAGTAGATTTGAGATCGTTGTGGCCAACTGCGGCGATTCTCGAGCCGTTCTGTGCAGGGGAGGAAAAGCCATTCCCTTATCCAACGACCAGAAGGTGTGCACTCTGCCTAACTCGATACGCTTCCTTTGTATTTTGATAGTTTTCAACAGCAGGATTTATTAAATTGATGTGTTGTGAAACGCAGCCAGAACGATAAGACGAGATGAATCGAATAGAGGCGGCGGGAGGACAAATAGTAAACTGGAATGGTTACCGCGTTGGAGGCTTCCTTGCCATGTCCAGAGCTATAGGTATTTTTATTATTTTAACCTGTGTATTTTCTTGTTTATCGTGCTCGTCTGTGATTGAATTGAGCCGTCCATTTTGACTGATTTGTTTCAGTTTTAAAAATTTAAGAGGGACCGATGTTTTGGAACTTGAGGTTATTATATTTCCGTTTCAGCCGAACTAGGGTTTGATTGTATATGACATTGGTCGTTGCAGGGGACAGATTTTTAAAACAGTATGTGATTTCTGAGCCGGAGGTGACATGCAGCGAACGAACAGAGGAAGACGAGTTCTTGATACTGGCCAGCGATGGGCTGTGGGACGTTCTTTCAAACAAATGTGCGTGCGAAGTGGCTGCAAAATGCCTCGGGAGTTACAGGCCTCGTCGGTTTAAAGGAATGAACGAAGGTTCTGCTGTTGCCGTTGCGGCCTCTGTTCTCACAAGATTGGCTGTTGCACATGGAAGCAGTGATAATATTAGCGTTGTTGTCATCGACCTTAATAACAACAGAAGAAGCAGAAATAGCAGATCTCAACCCTGATTGGTAACCATTGTCAAACACCATTTTTTCCATAAATATATGAGTTAACAGAGCCCGTATCGGTTAAACCGAAGCAACAGGCTTTTTACTTTCAGTTCTACAAATCTCAAGATGTAATAGCCAGTTTACCAAATTGGAAGGGTTAACGCCCACCATGGATTTTATTTGAAAACCAATAATATGTTGCCACGTAATGAATTGTACACTCGGAGAAAGTAGCAATAATTTTGCAATATTAACAATTATGTAGATAATAACTCAATTATAAATCCCACTAAATGCCATACCCAATTACTCAAATATAATTTTCATTTCAATGTAGCTTCAATTATGTAGATAATAATTTGAAGGATATGATTGTTTAGTAGTTTTTTTTTTTGGTTAATATTAATTGCGAGCTAAAACTCTTAACATTTTAGATTAGTAAATTTATCAATTTATTTTTTTCATGTCGAGTATTTTATAAGGATCTTATAGTATTACCATAGAACTAAAAATTAAATTTGAGTAAGATTATGAAGAGTCTTTGCATCTTATACTGTTCAACTCTATATTTGAAGGTGATGTGTTGACATCTTTAAATTTATATTTATATATTTAAATTATACGACATATTTGTAATTTCGTTTAAACGAGCTAATAATTTTATCATTGATTTTTGAGGGTTTGTCACTTGTATGTTTAAGTCATTTCAAGATGACCACTATATGAATAGTCGTTATCTTAATAATATTTCTTTCATTATTCTTAAGACGAAAACTTACTTTAAACAAACATATAAACATTTTTTTAATAAAAGTTGAACACTGAATTTAATCAATTGTTTTAGATTTTTCATCCTATAACCTCTATCACCATTAGTAATATTTGTTTTTAATGTAATGTCTTATATGGTCTTTATTTTATAATTCTTATTAACATAAGAATAATCTAATTTATACATAAATTAATTAATATAATAATAATTAAAATTGATTAATTTTTAATTATAATTTAATATTTTTATTAATTAATTATATTATTAATTCATAATAATTATATTCATTTGATATGTAACAATTATTATTACATTTGAGATTTTTAAGTTTTTATTTTTTGAAATTTCAAATTATGTTTTAAATTGGAGTTATTAGCTTGCATTAAAAATAAGTGAACATTAGGTAATGGGTAAGACAGTGGTTCATTAAAAAAAATAAAAAATAAAAAAATAGATAAACTCATCTTCCAAAAATTTAATAATGACTATTTTTTCTAATGATGACGACTTTTTCATTTAATATCTCTTTTGACCATCATCTCAAATCAATTTAAAAAGTGCTTAAATTTATTATTACATTATTAATTTTTTTTATTTGATTATAAATAATAATTTTAAATATCAAATAATAAATAAAAATTAATTATTCTAAATATTGTAATATTAATTATTTACTTCCACAAATACTTTTAATTACACATATAATTGTTTTTTGAGATTTTTTATTCATATATCTTTAAATATCCTGAAGACCATAGGCACGTTTCTTTCCCGTCTATTCTTAAATAGAGTTTTTTTTCCTTTCTTGTCAACTCGTTATTATAATATAAGTTTATATATATGTGAAGTACTATAGGGATTGAAATCCTTTAATTTATGAGAATACCTTGGAATTTTCACAAATGACAATTACGTTAAATGAACGTCTATTTCATTTCCTAATTTTTTTCTTTTTTTTTTTCTGGACATACGTATCATTTGGTTATGCTTTTCGTGTTCCGTTCGGAGTTCTGTTTAGATGATATAGTGAATGAACTTGTAAGGTTTGGAAAATTATTTTTTTATATTACATTGTTTTTTGTTTTTAGATGGTTAAATGGTAAATTTTATTAGAAAAATGTTGGGTTTCATATTTTAATTGTTATTATTGCCTCCATCAAGATAGAGGGATCTTTCGTGATCAAAAGTATTTGAAAAGTTTTCAAGATTATCAAATCATATCTTACTAATGGGTGGCGATTGTTTTTGAAATGGTTTGTCTTTCAATGGCCATAATATATGTTAGTTTTTTATTATGACCAATTTTAATCTTCTATTAGTAGAATTGTCATGTATGAAAGTTTTGAGGTTTTTTTAAAAAAAGAATTCATAAAGCTAAGGATTTGGTTTCTTATTGTGACTAGGTTCCTTGGCCTCTGTTAGAAGAAAAATATAAATTAATCAATTCTCACTTATCTTCCCTTATGTGTATCCAAGAGAATATGTCGATGTTATGCTGCATAAAATGGGTTTACAGTCTCCATGAGCTTGGTGGAAACGCTGGGGATGGAACTCTGATACTCACTTTCATAATTACTCTCTAGGTCTCTTACATCAAGTCATGAGCCCTTTCTCTCCAACACTGGATAAATTAAACAGAGGATGGAATCTGAATTCCTCACTTAGGGCTTGGGTTGCCAGACTTAATATAATT
Source organism: Torreya grandis (assembly GCA_037957365.1). NCBI lineage: Eukaryota > Viridiplantae > Streptophyta > Pinopsida > Cupressales > Taxaceae > Torreya > Torreya grandis. Next base: position 230,617 of record JARHVA010000392.1, on the reverse strand, counting down.
TGGATTGCAAAGTTTGAGCCTAAGCTTACTCACTTTATTTTGTGCATGGTTTACCAAGGTCTTCCTCTCAGAGAGTGTCTCCTTCATATTGGGATTGCTCAACTCAAGTATCCTGCTTGTTCCATACTAGAGTCCTTCAAACATCTATCTGGACTTGCCCCAAAGCCCAATCTGCTTCGCATTGGGTCTATAGTCTCTTTCATCCCTTTCACCCAAATCTATTTTCTTGAAGAATGGCCTTATTTGGGGATAATGCTCAGCTGACATGCATAATTTTTTATGAAATTTCTTCAAGACTATCATATTATTTCAATTATGGAAAGCTATAAACTGAGATTTGTTTAACAATGAAAAATCATAGTCTCTTTTTTGTTAATGACATGGTGGTTATTATCTCTTTGAGTTTTATACATTACAAGTTTAAATAGATAAAATGGATCTATAATTCAAACAATTGCATGAGTTACTCAACCACTACTAGAGTGCTCCTTACACTATGCATTGTGTTCTTCCTAGACCACTTAACACACATATCTCCTTCCTCAATGCATTGTCTCTAGTAAAGTTGTTCAAAGGGAGTGGTCTAGTTGGAAATTATTTTCAACCACCTCCTATTTGGGATATTATTGTATATTTTGTCAGGCACCTAGAACAACAAACGTGCTCTGATACCACTTGTTGGAAAATAGGACCAACCCGGAAGCACACAATTGATTACCAAATTCAAGCAACTTAATATGCGGAAATAACCAGAATCAACAAGTAACTAGAATTCAGAATAACACAGAATATGAGAGACAATACACAACTTGTATTAATAACTCTTACAGAAAAGAATACAATAAAGAAAATGCCACTTCTTCTCTACCACCTTACAGAGGTTTCCCACACCTCAAGTGAACAGTAATTCTCTCCTCAAAGTTCTCCCTACTAGGTCCCAACACCCAACTCATACACTGAGTTGGTGTTCACCTTACACCTGTGCTCCACGCACTCGACAAGTGCTCCACGCACTCCACAAGTACACACCTGTACTCCAAGTAGATCTCTCCTGATACTGCTCCCTGTTGTGTTGTTGTCCTATCGATCTCCAAACTACAGATCAAGCTGGTTCTGCACACCTGTGAACCTTGACCTTGCACACACATACACCTGCATATCAATGATCTTACTTACCATGTAGATCTCCTATAGAAGCCATGCACACCTGATGACTAAGATCATACACTCCTGAAGAACCCTGCTGATTCTCCAATCCAGCACCCACCTTGGTACTGTGGCACTAGGAGGAACACACCATTGCTCTACCTCACACACCGAAGGAGCTTATAATTATGCTCTCTTACTCCTAGCTACACTTTTACAATACAACCATGAGTCTATTATATAGATCTCATCCAAACAATAATTAGACTCCTAGTACAATAATTAGATCCGCAGCTCTTAGTCTATAATTAGCACTAAGCATGCAAACACTTGGTTCGTTAGCTAACTGCCCGTAATAAGCTCGCAGTTGAACCACACAGGCGACCGACGCCGGTCCCTGTCCGCCTGGGGGTCACCGACGCTGGCCGATCTCTGACCGATGTCGGTTGCTTTCCTGCTCCATCCTACCGACGTCAGTTGGCTTGACCGACGCCGGTGTCCGTGGCACTCAGCAACCCTTCTGCACCCTCCTCCATGTCTGCATCAGTGAAGCTTTTAGCTCCACAACTTAACAATCTCCCACTTGGAGATAAACAGCTGCACTGTACCTGTACCTATACTCCGTCTAATCTGTTCCCTGGTTTGTATCCCTCTTCAAGCTCAACCCTGAAGACCACCCACCACACAACCTGTGATGTACCTCCTGTCATCCGAGTACCCTGCCGCATCCGTTCCTACAAACCCATGTAGTGAAGTCCTGACCCCTAAATAGCATGAATCCCTGCTGCTGGTCTCTCTCAAATACCTGAGAATCCACCTCTCCGAATTGGCTCCTAACTCTCTGACAGCTCCCACTACTTGGGAAAACTCAGGTCTATACTAGACCTCATGTGATTTCGGACACTGAACTGTCCAGCCCTTGGTGCGCTCTGATTCTGCATCCTGCATAATGAACCTCACCAACACCTGATTCACATCAGCGCCCACTGGAGACAAAATCTACCTGTGATCTCCATGTCTCCCATGTCAAAGAATTTCACTGCTCCAAACTCCTCCTGACATGCCACTGAACTAATCTTACCCTTAGCTCAGCAAAACCCTGTATGTACTCCCCTGCTAGCTAGCATACTATCCACATACAGTAACAGAATGATGTCGCGACTCATCATCCACCTGGTAAGTCAAACCACAGTAGTTCCCTGACATCGACTGAAGTCATGCTTCGTCCTCCACCTGTCAAAACTTGTACCACTGTCTTGCAGCTCCTCAAGACCATATACCTGATCTTTCGTCTCACGTATCCGTTCTCTCTATTCTTCAACTAAGGTATCCATTCGTCTCTGTGCTTTCATCCAGCTGGCAACCCTACCAAAAACACCTGTTTGGTTCACCTCCAAGGAATCACATCCTCATCCATGCCAAGCTCACACCTGTTTCCTGGATCCTTCCTGCTCTACAATCAGCAACATGTATAAAGAAGAGGAACAACAAATTTGAGGGCCTACTTACGTCTTCAGTCCTCTGTATGGGTGTTTGAGACTCCTTGACAGCTCGCTATCCACCCAAAATCTGTTACAGTGACCGACCTCGGCCACCCACAGTCTGCATCCAACTGACCTCGGTTCCTGTGCCTGTCCTGACTACCAACCTGCCGATGTCGGTGTCCTCCTACTGCCGACGTCGATTCTCCTGACCGATGTCGGTCTTACATACTGCCGACGTCGATTTTTCTACCGACGTCGGTACCTGTGTTTCCTGTGAGTGATGACTTTTTACCCGCGAGCTCCTTTGAATCAATCTCCATGTCCAAACTGCCCTGCTCAGAAGTATCCAGCCACATCCACTGATCTCTGTCTGCCATCTCCTCCAAGAACACCAAGGCTTTCCAGTTCTTAAGCCTATCAAATATATCTGTCTTCCGCTTAAGAACATACATCTCCTTCCTGCTCATGTGACCAAGCCTACGAAGCCACGTCTCCGCAACAAAAGAAGAATCAGTAATATAAACAAGTAGATAAAGAGTACCTATTTTATTACCACCAGCTAATTCAAGTGTACCCGCTGTGAGAGTTCTCGTACACCTCTCATCACCCAACTCTTCTAAAGAAATTAGCCACATCTCCAAACCTGGGACCTGCATGACCTCCTTCAACACCCATGTGTTGGCCATCTGCAATTTCAGCTTCACTTCCCCTTTTCCAATTCTTTGGCAAGGCTCACCAGCTCCTCTACCTGGGGCTGCATGGAAAGAGGCAACCGAATCTTTTATCCAAGATTCAACTTTATCCAAGAAACTTGCAAACACATCTTGTTCAACAACACCTGCTACATCTGTATCTTCAGTTTCTTCATGCTGATCTGCTACCAACCAACAATCTTCTTTTACCTGCTCTTTCTTTCCATGGGACCTTAAGTAACCATCTGTGCTTTTCAACTCCTCCATCCTTAGCTTACTGTGATCTGCCGTTGCTCTGCTCCCACTCAATCACAAAACCCCTGAGAGTGACCTGTAACCAAAACACAAAACCTGCTTCCTGCAACCTTAGCTCTGATACCACTTGTCAGGCACCTAGAACAACAAACATGCTCTGATGCCACTTGTTGGAAAATAGGACCAACCCGGAAGCACACAATTGATTACCAAATTCAAGCAACTTAATATGCGGAAATAACCAGAATCAACAAGTAACTAGAATTCAGAATAACACAGAATATGAGAGACAATACACAACTTGTATTAATAACTCTTATAGAAAAGAATACAATAAAGAAGATGCCACTTTTTCTCCACCACCTTACAGAGGCTTCCCACACCTCAAGTGAACAGTAATTCTCTCCTCAAAGTTCTCCCTACAAGGTCCCAACACCCAACTCATACACTGAGTTGGTGTTCACCTTACACCTGTGCTCCACGCACTCCACAAGTGCTCCACACACTCCACAAGTACACACCTGTATTCCAAGTAGATCTCTCCTGATACTGCTCCCTGTTGTGTTGCTGTCCTATCGATCTCCAAACTACAGATCAAGCTGGTTCTGCACACCTGTGAACCTTGACCTTGCACACACATACACCTGCATATCAATGATCTTACTTACCATGTAGATCTCCTATAGAAGCCATGCACACCTGATGACTAAGATCATACACTCCTGAAGAACCCTGCTGATTCTCCAATCCAGCACCCACCTTGGTACTGTGGCACTAGGAGGAACACACCATTGCTCTACCTCACACATCGAAGGAGCTTATAATTATGCTCTCTTACTCTTAGCTACACTTTTACAATACAACCATGAGTCTATTATATAGATCTCATCCAAACAATAATTAGACTCCTAGTACAATAATTAGATCCGCAGCTCTTAGTCTATAATTAGCACTAAGCATGCAAACACTTGGTTCGTTAGCTAACTGCCCGTAATAAGCTCGCAGTTGAACCACACAGGCGATCGATGCCGGTCCCTGTCCGCCTGGGGGTCGTCGACGCCGGCCGATCTCTGACCGACGTCAGTTGCTTACCTGCTCCATCCTGCCGACGTCGGTTGGCCTGATCGACGCCGGTGTCCGTGGCACTCAGCAACCCTTCTGCACCCTCCTCCATGTCTGCATCAGTGAAGCTTTTAGCTCCACAATTTAACACACATATCTCCTTCCTCAATGCATTGTCTCTAGTAAAGTTGTTCAAAGGGAGTGGTCTAGTTGGAAATTATTTTCAACCACCTCCTATTTGGGATATTATTGTATATTTGACTCCTCCAAATCCGATTTAAGATGGTTGGATTCCACCAAATCCCATTTTTTCTTAGCCTTCCTCTTGGAGTGCCCAACCACCTAAGGATGATCCACCACCTCCTCCTTTTGGAGTAACAACGTGTGCCTAGTTATTTGTATTTTATATATATATATATATATATATATATATATATATATATATATATATATATATATATATATATATATATATATATATATATATATATATATATATATATTTTGAGTTTTTTGGTTCTCTCATTGTTGTGCATTGTCCGACATTTGTGTTGATGTGAGTTAGTCCATTTTGATCGACATGGAACTAGGTCATGACTTTATACTAGACAACTTATTGTATTAATCGCTGTCTATTATTATTTTTTGAGTAATAGTAGTTATAGTGATTCATTTCAATAATATATAAAATTAGTAATATATGTTGAATATTTATTTATTTAAAAAATGTTATGACAGATCAATCTTAAGGTGTATATCTTTGTTTTGTTATATAATTTTTGGTTATTAAAGGATTCCGAATTAATTAATGATTCCATCTTTTTATTTGAATTTTTTTTGTTGATTGGGAATATATTTCTTCAATCTAGTTGCATCGTTACATTAATCTTGAAAAAATATTTTTAAAAAAGATTAGGCTCCAAACTCTACTATATATTTAAGATATTTTGATTTCTTAATCACTTTCTCTAAGCAAAAAAATATGATTCTATAACAATTAAATAAATATCAAATTTATTATATTATATTTTTATTTACATCTCATACTATTTCAACACACGACAATCACATTTAATTACCATTATCAATATAGTCATTAAAAAACTAACAACAATATACATAAATGCATATGAAACTTTGATAGACGAATGAAAAGAAATATTGAAAAAACTATATTATAAATAACAATATAATTATTAATATTACAGATAATGTTTTTGTAATATATTGTGACTATATTATTTTAGTATAAACAAGAATTGAAACTAAATAAATAAATAAATATAGTCCAATTGACAATAAACATACAAAATAAAAATTATTGTAAAAAATACATGCGAGGTAAATAGTTGTTGATGGTGGCCATATTTTTGGTAGTTACGATGGAATAAAAACATGAAATTAAATGTATCGAAATATAAGTATGGTTCTATATATTACTAACATGCATGTGGAGTTCAAATGTAGAGTTTGACTTGGTGTTTCCTTCAAACCATCTATACAATAGCCTAGTGGCTAATGTTTTATAATCATCCATGCTAATAAGAGGGGAAGGAAATGTAATTTAGTACCATTAGTAAGAGACATCCTTGGTGTTGGTAATAAGAGATAACATTTATATAGATAATTGTTTTTAGATTAGAGCAATGTTCAAAAGACAATGGTGGAGATAATTATAATGAGTCAATAGTTTTAAGTAATTTTTTTTTTTATAAAAGTTAATTTATATTTTTAAATAAATTTAATATTTATAATTGATTTATATAAAATTGATTTTTGAGATTTATTTAATAATTGTTTATGTCAATTTTATTGGAATTTGTTTATAATTATTTTTTTATGAGTAATATTAGAATTAGTTTTGGGTTGATTGGGTTTTGTAGTGCATTATTATAATTATTAAATTTTGTGATTACAAATATTAGTAAGTTGGACAGTTTTGAACTATTATTATAGATAATTTTTATAACATTACCAAAAGAATTGTTTACTAATCATGTATTAATGTATAAATCGTACATTAAAATCACACATTTTATAATATACAAAAAAAGTTAATTATCCAAATAATCATCAATATCTTGTCTAGATAAAGATTTAAGCATTTTATTATTATGTATTTTATACAAATGATTGCTTAATTAAATAATACACGCTAAACATGGGCCAAACATATGTTTGTGCATTTCATGAAAGTTTCCTAGTCATCAAATTTAGGTTCTCTATTTTTTGGCTCATTTTCTAATTGTGTTTGTTTGATGTTAGTATTAAGATCTTCAATTCTATTTATAAGGAAGCTTAGTTTTTCGTTCATTTGCGGGAGGTCCAAGACATTCAGTTTTGCAACAAATGGATATAGAATTGTATATATAGATTTTTTTAAAAATTTATCTCCCTTTCTTGAATGGAAAAGCTCACCATATGTATGCCCTCTTCAATCTCATCTTCATTTTGATCTCTAGTATCCTCCATCCTATGATACTAGCATGGCTAGGATGTATGTAGACGAGTTTTTTAGTTGTAATGTGGTCCATGGAATCATTTGTTGCTGCCATGTATATTATTGAATAAATAGTGATTTTTGTTATGATAATAATGATGCCTCATAAAGAAGTTAGTTTATTGTCTTGGTTTTGCACTTTCCCTTTAATTTAGTTGATAAAACTAATCATGTATCTTCTATTTGATTATTTAATTTTTTATATAATATTAAACTCTCATAATTTTAGATCTAGCATAGACATATTATCCTATTTCGAACTTAACCTTGAAGCAAGTTCAAAATGCATGCAAAGTATTGTAGTAACTTTGAAGAAAATAAAAACGTCCCTATCATCTTTGATTGTAGTAACTTTAAAGAAAATAAAAACGTCCCTATCATCTTTACAATGCATCAACACCTTTGTTGTAGCCCTCAATTTATTATTAATATTGTAAATTCTGTGCTTTCTTTTTATTAACAAAACTTTCTTTAAAAAAAACCCAATTAGTAATTAAAAAAAGGAAAACTTTCTCAAAAGAACCCAATTGCTATATCACACTTAGCTGGAGTCATCTACCATGTAACAAAGCCCTTTTATGAAAGTTATTTTTTATCATAAAAATACATCCTATCACCCTTGGAATGCCGCCACACCTCTTTTGTAGGTCTCGATCTGCTCATTGTAGCTTTAGATCGTCCACCTTTTCATCTTTTAGGTACAACCATCTCATCAGAAGTCAATTGGTATATCATCATAATTAATTGAGTTATCTTCCCCGTAACTCTAGGGTGCTTTGTCAACAGTCGTCCTCATCAGAAATAGAAGTATTGGCGTTTATAAATTTTTTTTTGAAAAACCAAAATTTTTAATTTAATTATATATGTTCGGAAATAATGAAAATTATTGCACACCGCCTTTATTCTGAAGGCAACAACAAGGCAATCCTGCGCCGAAATGTGGAACGGAATTTTAGTAAATGTAGGCTTTTGAGGCTGCGCATGGTTTTTCTCGAATTCAATGGCGGATGAGGATACACTTTGGAATGAGCGACTGGCAGTTAAATTAGACCAAAGGCAAGGAGGCCTCGTGCATGCACCGGAAAAATATAGTTAGCAGGCGGCTACGAGATTCGTAAGCGCAGCCTCAGCTAACTGTCCGTCAAGCGACAGGTGGGGGAGAAGAGCACCCCAATTTGGAATGAAGAAGAGCGGTGGGGAGACATTTACAGGAAGCCTGGGTCATGGCTATTTCGTGACGCCTTCTGGTTGGACATTTGAATTACGTAGATCTATTTCAGTACGTACGACTAAATTCGAAGGAACCAACACGCGTCATTGAAAAATATGCCGTGTTTTTAGTCTCCACCTGATGCGGCGGTTAACATCCTCAGCAAATATTCCTCCGCTCATTATTCGCCACCTCTACAATTCCCTTCAACCAAAAATCAGATCGCCTCCGTTAGTCGTCAAAATAAAATTCCCAAAAATAGAACTTTCGATTGACCGAGCAAACACTGTTATCCGTGAAATTTTTCACGGAAATTTTAGATTATGTTTTCTGGTCTGAATAGTTTTATTAAGCAATGGTAACGCGGGATGCATCCATCAACAGTATTCTTAATATTTTGGAAGAGAGCCCTGCAACGCCCACCAAAATGAGACGCGTGAAAACAATGCCAGACGGTGTGTTTAAAAGTGTTTTCTGCATAAATCATGATAGAAGTGACGTCAATTTTCAGATAAGGCTGGTTAGGTCGGTTTCGAGTCCCTCTACAGCAATAGGCAGCCTAATTAAGAGCGGCAATAAATTTAACACTGTAAAAGAATCAGATATTTCTGCTGTTCCTGTGCATGCGGAGGTCGAACCGCAGGGGTCGGGCAACAAGCCTAAATTAGTTGCTGCAGCAATGATAAAAAATGAAACTCATATCAGCCGCGCACGCAGCGAGAACGTGAGTATTACAATGGCGGCTAACGACTGCTGCCCTCCCTACGGATTGATGTCTATTATCGGCAGGAGAGACGAAATGGAGGACACCGTGGCCGCCATTCCGAGCTTTTACAAGGGCTCTTCGTCGTCCTTTTCTGCGCTACATTTCTTCGGGGTGTACGACGGCCATGGCGGCACTCAGGCTTCGGTCTTCTGCAAGGAGCGCCTGCACGAAGCCCTGGCGCAAGAACTCAGGGCCCTGCCTCCCTCCCGCTTTGACGACGGCCGGACAGATTATGATGAATGGGGAAAAGTGATGAGCAATTGCTTCATCAAAATGGACATCGCAGTCGGAGGCTTGTGTCCCAGCGGCAACTGTTGCTACGATGACAATGCTGACATTTATTCGACATGCTGCCAAGATCTGGTCGCGCCGGATAACGTCGGCTCCACGGCCGTTGTGGCGGTGGTCAGCTCGTCTCAGATCGTTGTGGCAAATTGCGGCGACTCTAGGGCGGTTCTCTGCAGGGGAGGCAAAGCTGTCCCTTTTTCAAATGACCACAAGGTGATTCATCCGAATTTAAACCAAAGCAATTTTTTCAAAAAAATCGCGTTTGTTTTGTTTAAAATCTGTTGAATTACGACAGAAACACTTACTAATCTGTGTTAAAAACACAGGCTAACCGTGAGGACGAGATGGATCGGATAGAAGCAGCGGGAGGACAAATAGTATACTGGAATGGCTACCGTGTGGGAGGCTTCCTTGCCATGTCCAGAGCTCTAGGTATATATATATTATTAAATCTTTGTGTCATCGTCTTGTGGAATGAGGAACACTAAATATCCGCAGGTATGAATAGGTTGTTTTGTTTAATGGTTGTTGCAGGGGACAGATTTCTGAAACAGTATGTGATTTCTGAGCCGGAAGTGACATGCACAGAACGCAGAGAGGAAGACGAGTTTCTGGTACTGGCGAGCGATGGGCTGTGGGACGTGGTTTCGAACGAAATCGTGTGCGAAGTGGGTCGGAAATGTCTGGCGGGTTACAAGCCTCGCTGCTTCAAAGGAACAAATGAATGTGGCGTCGCTGTGGCTGCTACTCTTCTCACCAAACTGGCTCTCGCACGAGGAAGCACTGATAATATTAGCGTTGTTGTCATCGACCTCAAGCGTAACAGAAAAAGAAGAAACGCCACGAACAGATGCACCAAAAACTCGTGAAAACCGCACAGGGAATTGCAAGCCCGTTAATTTCTGTTTTAAGTAACACGGCAAAAGAAAGTCTTTATATGCGGCTGTGTATATAATCTGTGAAACAAGGGAAAATGGAGTTGTCTTTTTTCAATGGAATGTAAATTAATTTAAAGTGTGATTTTTTAAAGATGTTTTGATATTGGTAAGTCGTTTTTAATTAATTTTATAAGGAGAATTTTTGAAGACCCGTGGAGAACAATGTTATTTGAAGAGTCAACTACCAATGACAAGAGAGACTCCAACATAAAAACTATTTTATTAAAATGTTAAATTAAAAAAATAAAAAATAAAAATATTAAACTTTTAAATGAATTAATTATCATATTTTTATGTGACATTGTGAACTTCCAAAATTATAGAGGTTGTCATCAATGACACTTATCTCAGATTCTTTTTATGTGTATCTTTGCATGATTCATGACATTTAATTATACATGTTTATTGTAAAATGCACCCATGTAGAACATGATCTGATGACTCATTTGTCACATATGAGGTTTCTAAAACTTCATCCACTTTTAAGATTATGGGAAGTTTATTTTTGTATTAGTGTCATAGGGATAATTATAGGTTTTTAATTTGTTTTAATATTTCATTAAATTATGAATTATTAAGTTAATGAAATGGTATTGTTTTTGTGTAAAAAATAATTAATTTTTTTTAATAATTAAAATATTTATTTTTAACAAAAATAAATATATTTTATTTATGTGATTTGGGATTAAATTTAAAATATTTCAGATATTATTATATATTTCATGGTTTTCGAGTAGAAAGGCTTAATATATTTATGTGCGAGTTGTTTGTAATTATAGATGGCTCTACGTCTAGAATCAATCACATTAAGTTTGTGTGTATTGGGAGGGTAGGGCAAATTGTTGCAAAAGGTGTAAAGCCAACCAATGGGTTTATTATATAATAATAAATATGTGGTGAACAAATACAAATTATTTTGAGATTATGTCCAAATTTAGTAGATTTGTAAAGGAAAGGAAAGGTATTATGTAGGGTAAATTTTAAGAGCTCTTATAAGAAATCCCCTTGGATTTCGTTGATGAATTTATAGATATCTATTTCAAAGTCATTGCAATTAGTAGTCAATTGTGTAGATGTGATGGCAAATCCAGGGGGAGGAGAGGCACAATAGTCATTTTTAATTTTTCGTACAATCAAATGGTTGCACCACGCAACCAAATGTAAGAACTATCGGCTATAGTGTGCAACCAATTGACTTGTGCACCGGATAACTACATGATGTAATCGACCAACTTGTGTAACCTTTCGATTGCAACATACAACCCGTCAGTTTACACAACTGATCGACTTCTGCAACCAGATGGTTGCATCATGCAATCAACTGCCTTGTGTAATTGTTTGGCTTCTATAATTGACCAATTGCATCATGTAATCGACCAGCTAGTCAAACTGACCAACTTCTGCAACTGGTCGATTGCATCAAGTTGGTTCGTTGCACAAGGTGACTAGTTGCATAATACAACCAACTGTTGAACAATCCAATCGAATTTCATGTGTAATCCAATTGGTTGGCCTGTGTATTGACTGATTGCATTTTGAGGAGTGTCTACATTGTAAACTAGAGGTTGTCACATGTCCATCAATGCTTATATATGAGTATTGTCCTCATTTTTACACTTTTTCAAAGGTATTTTTCTCTCATATCATTAAAAAATCTTCAGCTATGACATCGACAACTATGACATGGATTCCATAGCTATGACATCCACATGCACAATACAAAAATTTCTAAAACAATATTTTTTTTGAAAAATGGTTAAGTATAACTAGGTCAAACATCTAAAATTTGAAGAGAAACTCCCTTTTTAAGAAAATAGAGTAGATAGACCTCTGTGCGATCTACCATTTTTTTAGCATCGTTTAATATTATTTAAAACCCTTTGGTGACTATTTAGATAACATCTTCTAGTTTGTGACCTATTTTTTAAATATTTTTTCAATGAATATTTTTTTATTAATTTTTCAAGCAAATAGATCTTAAAAACTGACAAAAATGGATAGCTGACCATGCGACCCCCCAAACTAATTCAAAAAAAAATATTATTTTTGGAATGTGTGTAGAATAAGGCCTAGTTTGTGACTATATAACTTGTTTTGCACTTCGATAAATGAAAAAAAATTACATAAACATGAATAGACATGTATATTTGTGACATGTAGTATACTAAAAAAGGTGTAGTTAGAAATCAACATAGTTTGAACCATTACAATAGGCTAAAATTTATAAAAGTCATATATTTGGAAAGAGGAGAACGTGCTCATTATCATGGTAATAATTTTTTTAATTTTATTGTTGAAATCCATAGTGTATTTGATGATGGAAATTGAAATTTGTTGTTTTCTATCAAAACTCTTGGACTTGGTTGTAGATTGATAGGTCCAAGCCTTTGGCTTGGGGATTTAAGCCATTTCTGAGCCAAAAGACTTGATTTTTTGAATTCAAATTTCAATAACACGTACCTATTGCATTGACAAAAAACATGAAAAGATATATAGGAAGGTAATATTTACTTAAAGATTGTATTTATTAAAATAAATGTTAAGAATAAGGAATATAAATGTAAAATCATCCATACCCACATTTAAATTTATTTTAGTAAGTAGAAGGAATTAGGGTCACTCTATATCTGATAGATTTGGTCTCACAGCTGCATGCCTTACAATGTGGAAATTAATTTTTTCAAAATCTAATTTGGTCCATACTTAGGCATTTTTTAGGGTCTCAATATTGAACCTAAGGATTTTAGAGCAAAACTTTTGTAAATGATGTCCATTTTTGGTAAACATATGGTCACTTTTTTTTGTGCCTTCTAGATTACTTTTTGATATTACTAGGAGTCCCAGGCTTATCAAAATCAAAGTTTGTAAACCACTCACTTTGAACTTAATCCAAAGTGGTGTGATTGGGGTAGCATAGGTCACACTGATGACTTTCACACATCAAACAACTATTTTATGTTAATTTCACTTTCTTATCACCCCTCCTTCATCCCTAATCACTTCCTACTCATCCATCATCACCCCTAATCACTTTCTCCTCATTCCTCATTATCCCTAATCACTCCCTCATTAACCTTCACTATCCCTAGTCATCTCTAATCACTCCCTTATCATCTCTAATCACTCCTATATTAACCTTCACCATCCCTCATCATCCCTAATCACTCCCTCCTCAACCCTCATAATCTTTAATCACTCTCTCTTCATCCTTCAACATCCCTATTCACTTCCTTCTCATCCCTCATCATCTCTAATAACTCCCTCCTCATTCGTCCTTATCCATAATCACTCCCTCATTGACCTTCACTATTCTTCATCATCTCTAATCACTCCCTTATCATCCCTAATCACTCCCTTATCATCCCTAATCACTCCTTCATTGACCATCACCATCCCTCATCATCCCTAATCATTCCCTCATCATCCCTCATAATACCTAATCACTCTTTCCTTATCCCTCACAATCCTTAATCACTCGCTCATTGATTGTCACCATCCCTCATCACTCTGTCATTGACCCTCACCATCCCTCATCATCCCTAATCACTCCCTCATCATATGATGTAAGTAGACCTCTTATAGGTTTAATCATCTAGGTATTATAGGTCTCTTTACTAATCTATATTAAAAACATAGGCTAACCAAGAGGATAAAATGGATTGGATAGAAGTAGTGAAATCACACATAATAAAATCAAACGAGTACCATGTGGGAGGTTTTCTTGCCATGTCTAGAGCTCTAGGTGTGTGTGTGTGTGTGTATATATATATATATATATATATATAATTAAAACTCTATGTCATCATCATGTGGAATGAATAACAAATATCCACTAGTATAAATAGATTGTTTTATTTAATGGTTGTTGTAGGGGATAAATTTTTGAAATAGTATGTGATTTTTGACCCAAAGGTGATATGCACAGAATGCACAAAGGAGGATAAGTTTATAGTATTGGAAAGTGATGGGTTGGGGGATGTGGTTTCAAATGAAATAATGTACGAAGTGGGTCAAAAATGTCTAGCAGGTTATAAGCCTCACTGCTTCAAAGGAACAAATGAATGTGGCATTGGTGTGGTTGTTGCTCTTCTCATCAAAGTAGCTCTCACAGGAGGAAAGATTGATAATATTAGCTTTGTTGTCATCGACCTCAAGCATAATAGAAAAATAAAAAATGCTACGAATAAATACATAAAAATTGTATAAGGACTTACAAGTTTGTCAATTTCTAGTTTAAGTAACACAACAAAAGAAAGTCTCTATATGTGTCTATGTATATAATTTGTGAAACAAAGGGAAAATGGAGTTGCCTTTTTTTTAATGGATTTTAAATTATTTTAAATTATGATTTTCTTGCCATTTCAACATGTCAAATTATAAAAAATAAAAAATAAAATGTTAAACTTTTAAATGGATTAATTATTATGTCCCAATGTGGCATTTAAGTGGCAATTTGAACTTCTAAAGTTAGGGGTTACCATTAACGGCACTTCTTATCTAATATAGAGGGGGATCCTTCTATGTGCATCTTTGGATGATTCATGGCATTTAATTAGACATGTTTATTATAAAATTCATGTATGTAGAACTTGATTTGATGACTCAGTTTGTCAGAGATGAGGTTTTGAAAACCTCATCCACTTTTAGGATCCATGAGAAATTTATCTTTGTATTAGTCCCAAATGGATAAATATAGGTTTTTAATTTGCTTTAACATTTCATTAAATCATGAACTATTAAGCCAATGAAATGGTATTGTTTTCTATACATGAAAATAATTAATCCTTTTCAATAGTTAAGATGTTTGTTTCTAGCACAAAAAATAATAATATTTATGTGACTTGTGATTAATCCAAAATATTTGAGATATTATTGTGTGCTTCAGGTTTTTTGAGTAGAAAGGTTAAATATATTTATGTGTGAGTTGTTCGTAATTATAGATGGCCCTATGTATGGAACATGTCACATTAAGTTTGTGTGCATTGGGAGGGCATGGCAAATTATTGCAAAAGGCATAGGGCCAACCATTGGGTTTATTATATAATAATGAATATGTAGTGTGAAAATAGAAATCATTTTAAGATCATGTCCAAATTTAGTATATATGTAAAGCAAAGCAAAGGTAGTATGTAGGGTGAATTTTAAGATCCCTTATAAGAGATCCCCTTGGATTTTGTTAATGAATTTATAGATATCTATTTCAAATTCATGGTGATTAATAGCCAATTATGTATAGGTGTGTTGGTGAATCCAAGGGGAGGAGAGGAAAAATAGTCATTTTTTATTTTTTATACAACTAGATGGTTGTACAATAAAACCACACATATTTAAGAATGGTCAATTATAGTGTGAAATCGATCAGCTTATGCATTAGATCACTGCATGATGTAACTGGTCAGTGTGTGAAATTGAAATATTACATCATACAACTTATCAGTTTGCATAACCCACTAACTTATTCAACTAGGCAGTTGCATCATGTAACCGATTGACTATTATAACTGCTTGGATTATACAACTAGCCAATTACATCATGCAATCGACCAGATAGTTCAAATGACTACTTCTGTAATCATCTAGTTACATCATGCAACCAGATGGTTTCATCAAGTTTGCCAATTGCACAAGCCCATCGATTACATCATGCAACGAACTAGTGAACAATCTAGCCTATTTCAGATGTGATCCAACTGATTGGCTTGTGTATTAGTTGACTACATTTTGGGGCATGTATACATCACAAACTAGAGGCTATCACATGTCCATCAATGCTTATATATGAGTATTACCCTTATTTTTACATTTTTTAAATGATATTTTTCTCTCATATTGTTAAAAAATCTTTAGTTATGACATCGATAACTACAACATAGCTATGATATCCATAGGTGTAATATGGAAATTTATTTAAAAAAATTTATTGTCCAAAAATTATCAAATAATTACATTAGCAAGATGCATACAATGATTTGGTTGACCAGTGCAATTTATGAGGTTTGTTATACATGCCTCAATATGAAACAAACACAAACTTGCTCAAATATCTCATGTTCTGCTATGACAAAAGTGAGACAAGTTTTAATGTCATTGTCAACTCAAAGTTTCTTTCTTTTGGCATGTCTCCTGTAAATATCCATTATTTGATAGGACTTCCACACCAAATGCCAACCCTGTCATTGGGTAAGTGAATGAAGTTGGGGGACAAAAAAGGGCCTACTTGTGGACATGATTTTCCTAAAATTTCATAAATATGAACTTCTATAAATAATTTGAGATGGCTAACCTCAAAATTTGAAGATGTTATAAGAACATGAATTGTAGCATTTTTAGTCTAGTTTCCAAAACACTAGGTTTTTTAAAAATGGTTAAGTATAACTAGGTAAAAACATCTAAATTTTGAAGAGGAACCCCTATTTTTTTAAGAAATTAGAGTAGATAGACATCCATGCATCCCAACATTTTTTAAGCATTGTTTAATATTATTTGAAACCCTTATGTGAATATTTAGATAATGTCTTCTAGTTTGTGACCTATTTTTTCTTTCAATCAATATTTTTTTTAAATTAAATTTTCAAGTAAATAGATCCTAAAAACTGATAAAAAATGGATAGGTGGCCATGCGGTCCCCTAACTACCTCAAAAAAATGATTTTTTAAAAATGTATATATAATTAGGCTTAGTTTGTGACCGTATAATTTATTTTGCACTTGGATCAATGAAAAAAATTACATAAACATGAATATGCATGCATATTTGTAGCATGTAGTAGCCTAAAAAAGTTATAGTTATAAATCAACATAGTTTGAACCCTTAAAATAGTCCAAACATTATAAAAACCATATATTTGGAAAGAGGAGAGTGTGTTCGTTGTCATGGTAATAATTTTTTGATTTTTTTTGTTGAAATCCATAGTGTATTTGATGATGAAAGTTGAAATTTTGTCAGGTACCCCTAGAACAACAAACATGCTCTGATACCAGTTGTCGGGGAATCCAAGAACAAACACACTTGTTCTGATCCCACTTGTTAGGATCTTGCTCCTCAGAAAGAGCACAATATGATTACCAAACTTAAGCAATTAAACATGTGGAAATATACCAGAAATACAACTAGAATTCACCAATAGCACATAATATGAGAGACAATATACACTCTTATATATTAGTACTTGTACAGAAAAGAATACAATAAAGAGCCGCCCCACTCTTCCACCTTACAGAGGCTTCCCACACCCCAAGTGTACAGTAATTGGTCCGAACACACAACTCACACACAGAATTGGTGTTCACCTCTCCAACTAGTCAGTAATAACCCTACTAGTACACCAAGCACTCTATAGTACTTCAAGTTGATCTCCCATGAACCTACAACCTACAATTCAATAGACCATACTCACAATGGAAGGATCTTCCTTGCCTTCCTTTCTAGCTTATAATGGAACTAGGAGGAACACACACTTTGTTCTCTTCACTAGCACACTTTACAATACATGCCAATGGGTCTATAAATAGATCCCAGACTTAAACAATAACTTAGACTTTTATTTTACTAATAATAGACATGCAGCTCAAGACTCGAAATAGCCTTTACATGCAAACACTCCGTTCACTAAACTAACTATTCGTGCAACGAACAGTTCTGGAACACACAGGTGACCGATGCCGGTCCCTGCTTGCCTGGTTCTGCTGACGTCGGCCGACTTCCTACCGACGCTGATTGCCTTCTGCACTGATCATGACCGACGTCGATCATGCTGCTGACGCCAGTGCTTCTGGGTCTTCAACAACCTCCTTTTCTATGTCTGCAACAAGTTGAAGCTTTTAGCTCCATAACCTAACAAATTTGTTATTTTATATCAAAACTCTTGGACTTAGTTGTAGATTGACAAATCCAAGCCTTTGGCTCAGGAATCCAAGCCATTTTTGAGCCAAAAGGATTGATTTTTTGAATTCAAATTTCAATAATGCTTACCTATTGATTTTCATGAAAAAACATGAAAAGATCTATAGGAAGGTAATATTTACTTAAATCTTGTATTTATTAAAATAAATGTTAAGTATAAGGAATACAAATGTAAACTTATACTTTCCACATTTAAATTTATTTTAGTAAGTATAAGAAATTAGGGTCACTCTGCATCTGATAGATTTGATCTCATAACTACACACCTTGCAATGTGGAAAATCATTTTTTCAAAATCTAATCTAGTTCATACTTAGGCAATTTCAAGGTATCATTATTGAACCTAGGGATGTCAGGGCATAAATTTTGTAAATGATGTCCATTTTTGGTAAATATATAGTCATTTTAAGGTTTTTATGCCTTCCAAATTGCTTCTTGGAATTTATAGGAGTCGTAGGTTCATTGAAATCAAAGTTTATAAACCACTCACTTTGAACTTGATCCAAAGTGGTATGAATAGGGTAGCATAGGTCACATTGATGACTTGCACATATAAAATGACCATTTTGTGTTAATTTCACTTGCTCATCATCCCTCTCTCATCCCCAATCACTTCTTACTCGTCCCTCATCATCCCTAATCACTCTCTCCTCATTTCTCATTATCCCTAAACACTTCCTCATTGATCTTCACTATCCCTAGTCATAATCACTCCCTTATCATCCCTAATCACTCCTCTATTGACCTTTGTATACCAAATTTTAGGTTCAAGCAATATTATCAAAATAAGCAATAAAACCCAAAACTGAATAGCACCAATAGGAATGGATAGAAGAAGTAAATTAGAAAAAATGAAGAATTATTACCATCCTTTTTACCTCTTCATACCTCCATTCCAAGACTTTCACTTGAATGATTTGATATCAAGATTTGTGATGTTGGATTGCCTTGAGACCTCTTGACAATGGCTTCTAATGCTTGAGTGAAATGGATAATGGCTTGTATGAGAGATAAAAGGTTATTATGGATGTAATGAGAGTACCAATATGAGAGCTTGATGGCTTGATAGATGATTTCTAATTAGTCTTGGTTATTGCCTAAGCATAGTCTTTTATAAGAAAAATGGAGGGAATTTTGAAGAATTTTAAATTATTATAAGTCTCTAATTTAGAGACTTCTAGAGACTTGGAGGAGCTTCTCCAATTCTAGAGGCTTTTACATAAGTTTAGGGGATAATGAAGGGGATTAATGAGGTTTAGGGTTCATAGGGTTTTAGGAATGGCTACGGTGGTAGGGTGACTAGGGTGGTAGGTGGATAAATATGAATTTTAAATTATCAAGTGTCTAGGGAATAGGTTAGTAGATAATAGGTCTTGTTAGGAGTTTAATGAGATAATTAATTGATTTTAGGATGGGATAAAGGTTTATGAGATATAGGAATGGGATGGGGATTATTAGGTAATTAGTTATCTTGGTTAGGAGATATAGGAATTAGGCTAAATTAGCAAGAATTAGTATAGTTAGTAGGGTGATCATAATTTAGTGCATATATTTTACCCCTCTTTGAAAGGGTGTTGGAAGTGGAACAAAGTAACAGTATTTTAAAGAAAAACCTTGATGTTATATGGTGTCACTTTTTAGTGAGATACGATTCCCCCTTAAGGGAGTATGCAGGGAGAAAAATTGATGTGGATGGTCACTCAAACAAGAATCCTAGGGTGAGATAAGAATCATAGTTGGATAGGGTTAGGATGCCCCAATTGACCAAATAGATGACCCAAATGTGATGATGAAGGAGATAAATGTGATGGGTCTAGACAAATGATGAATGTCTAGTAAGTGCTTTATTTGAAAAAATGACAGTGATTAAAGATGATGGGTTCGAGCTAATGATTAACTCCCATAACAAGGATACATGCTAGGGGAAGCTCTAAATAGTGACAAGGGATATTGATTGGTGATAAAGAGCTTATTTTAGTAAGACTTGGGGTTTAAAATGCTATGTGATTATTGAGTGACTGGTCAAGATATGGGATGGTGATGAGGGATAAATGGTGGTCGATCTATCCTTGGACACTTGAAAAGTGGCCAAGTACTGCCTACATAGTCTAAAAAGACTTTAGGAAAATGTAGTTATGGATGCGAGATAAGATGGATGATAAGGGGTTGGACATGTCTTGCCCCATACAATGTTAGAATATGAGGAAAAGGGACTAAATTAGGATATATGGATAATTAGATGGTGTTAAGGATAGGGGATGTTAGTAAGGGGCTGAGTGGGGGGGGAGGGGGTTCATATGAGATAAAAGAACCAAAATAGAGTTATTTTCACTCATTGACTTTTGAAATTGTGAGATCTGAGGTGAGACTATGGATCGGCTACCCTGAGCTTCCCATCATGGTGAGAGAGTTTGGGAGCACTAGAGAGATGTTGAAGCTAGACTTGAGGTGAGTAACAAAGTCTCTAGCTCAATAATTTTTTGTTTTTAGTTAATTTTTGTGAATTTTTGAGGTGAATTTGGTAGAAAAAGATGCCATCCAACTCGGCCTATTAATACCACAACTTGTAGTTTTGCCCTCAGTCGTGATATTGTCATTGTGAGTGGTAAGATTATGAGGGTCATTAGTGGTATTGAAATACTATAGGTAAACAATTAAAATATTGCAATATCTCTTAAGGGGAATTACAGTATTGTAATCTCATGATTAGAAAGTCATGGGTTTGCAATCTTACTATTAATGAGTTGTGAGATTGTAATCCCGCAACTGTTGAGTCATAGTTTTGTCAAAATGGTTAGTAACAACTAGTGATATTGCAAGTGATAGAAAAAATGGATAAATGATTATTTAGATGAGTTAGTCTAGTTAGTCTTAAGGTTTGGAGGCTAGTGGATTAGGTTCATGGGTGGGGTGAATAGGTGAGTTGGATAAGTTAGGGGAACAGGATGATGTTAGTTGGTCAAGTGGGTTAGTTATAGGTGGACTTTTGTATTTAGGGTGATAGGGGTCCAAGGTAAGCTAGGTAGGATTGATGGGATAGGGGTAGACTTGGGTGATAGGATTAATGAAATTTTAGATATGGGTGTTTGGGATAGATTAGGCATAAGGATATAGAGGGTGAAGCTATATGAGCGAGGATAATGATAAGTGGATGGTGGTTGGTGTAAGAGGATTTAGGTATACTGGCATCATGGTTGCAATATCCAAAGGTGTTGCATGAGATGTGGTGGGTGGCTTTAGAGGAGTTCAGGGTGATTGAGTTGGTGGGATTACATGAGGTAGTGATGATGATGCCGATTTGCATAGATCAAGCTCTGATTATAGCCTTAGTAGAATGATGACACTTAGAGATGAGTACTTTCCAATTTATTATTGGGGAGATGAAAATGGCATTAGAAGATGTTTATAGGATCTTCCATCTACCTATGCATGTGTTAAGTTGTGGAGCTAAAAGCTTCACTGATGCAGACATGGAGGAGGGTGCAGAAGGGTTGCTGAGTGCCACAGACACTGGCGTCGGTCAGGCCAACCGACGTCGATAGGATGGAGCAGAAAGCAACCGACGTCGGTCAGAGATCGGCCGGCGTCGGCGACCCTCAGGCGGACAGGGACCAGCGTCGGTCGCCTGTGTGGTTCATCTGCGAGCTTATTACGGGCAGTTAGCTAACGAACCAAGTGTTTGCATGCTTAGTGCTAATTATAGACTAAGAGCTGCGGATCTAATTATTGTACTAGGAGTCTAATTATTGTTTGGATGAGATCTATATAATAGACTCATGTTTGTATTGTAAAAGTGTAGCTAGGAGTAAGAGAGCATAATTTTAAGCTCCTTCAGTGTGTGAGGTAGAGCAATGGTGTGTTCCTCCTAGTGCCACAGTACCAAGGTGGGTGCTGGATTGGAGAATTAGCAGGGTTCTTCAGGAGTGTATGATCTTAGTCATCAGGTGTGCATGGCTTCTATAGGAGATGTACATGGTAAGTAAGATCATTGATATGCAGGTGTATGTGTGTGCAAGGTCAAGGTTCACAGGTGTGGAGAACCAGCTTGATTTGTAGTTTGGAGATCGATAGGACAGCAACACAACAAGGAGCAGTATCAGGAGAGATCTACTTGGAGTACAGGTGTGTACTTGTGGAGTGCGTGGAGCACTTGTGGAGTGCGTGGAGCACAGGTGTAAGGTGAACACCAACTCAGTGTATGAGTTGGGTGTTGGGACCTAGTAGAGAGAGCTTTGAGGAGAGAATTACTGTTCACTTGAGGTGTGGGAAACCTCTGTAAGGTGGTGGAGAAGAAGTGGCATCTTCTTTATTGTATTCTTTTCTGTAAGAGTTATTAATACAAGTTATGTATTGTCTCTCATATCTTGTGTTATTTATGGATTCTAGTTACTTGTTGATTCTGGTTATTTCTGCATATTAAGTTGCTTGGTTTGGTAATCAATTGTGTGCTTCTGGGTTGGTCCTATTTTCAACAAGTGGTATCAGAGCTAAGGTTGCAGGAAGCAAGTTTTGTGTTTTGGTTACAGGTCACTCTCAGGGGTTTTTTGATTGAGTGGGAGCAGAGCAACGGCAGATCACAGTAAGCTAAGGATGGAGGAGTTGAAAAGCACAGATGGTCACTTAAGGTCCCATGGAAAGAAAGAGAAGGTGATATGGCACAGGATGCTCTGGGAGGTTTCTTGGATAAAGTTGAATCTTGGATAAAAGATTCGGTTGCCTCTTTCCATGCAGCCCCAGGTAGAGGAGCTGGTGAGCCTTGCCAAAGAATTGGCAAAGGGGAAGTGAAGCTGAAATTGCAGATGGCCAACACATGGGTGTTAAAGGAGGTCATGCAGGTCCCAGGTTTAGAGATGTGGCTAATTTTTTTAGAAGAGTTGGGTGATGAGAGGTGTACGAGAACTCTCACAATGGGTACACTTGAATTAGTTGGTGGTAAGAAAATAGGTACTCTTTATCTACTTGTTTATATTACTAATTCTTCCTCTGTTGCAGAGACGTGGCTTCGTAGGCTTGGTCACATGAGCAGGAAGGAGATGCATGTTCTTAAGCGGAAGATAGATATATTTGATAGGCTTAAGAACTGGAAAGCCTTGGTGTTCTTGGAGGAGATGGCGGACAGAGATCAGTGGATGTGGCTGGATACTTTTGAGTAGGGCAGTTTGGACATGGAGATTGATTCAAAGGAGCTCGCGGGTAAAAGTCATCACTCACAGAAAACACAGGTACCAGCATCGTCAGGAAAACCAACGTCAGCAGTATGTAAGACCGACGTCGGTCAGAGGACCGAGGTCGGCAGCAGGAGGACACTGACATCGGTAGGTTGGTAGTCAGGGACAGACACATGGGAATCGACGTCGATCAGATGCAGACTGTAAAGTGATCGAGGTCGGTCACTGTAACGGATTTTGGGTGGACAACATGCTGTCAAGGAGTCTCAAACACCCATACGGAGGACTGAAGACGTAAGTAGGCCCTCAAATTTGTTATTCCTCTTCTTTATACTTGTTGTTGATTGTAGAGCAGGAAGGATCCAGGAAACAGGTGGGAGTATGGCAGGGATATGATACAGAACCAAATGAGAGTTTTGGTAGGGTTTCCAGCCAGTGCAAAAGCATAGAGACGAATGGATTCCTTAGTTGAAGAATAGAGTGAACGGATACGTGAGATGGAAGACCAGGCATATGGTCTTGAGGAGCTACAGGACAGTGGTACAGGTTTTGACAGGTGGAGGACGAAGCATGACTTCAGTCGATGTCAGGGAACTACTGTGGTTTGCCTTACCAGGTGGATGATGAGTCATGACATCATTCTATTACTGTATGTGGATGGTATGTTTGCTAGCAGGATTGTACATACAGGTTGTTGCTGAGCTAAGGGTAAGATTAGTTCAGTGGTTTGCTATGAAGAATTTGGGGCAGCAAAATTCTTCGGCATGGGAGACCTGGGAGATCACAGGGTGATTTTGTTTCCAGTGGGAGCTGATGTGAATCAGGTGTTGGCGAGGTTCATTACGTAGGATGTAGAATCAGAGTGCACCAAGGGCTGGACAGTTCAGTGTCCGAAATCACATGAGGTCTAGTATAGACCTGAGTTTTCCCAAGCAGTGGGAGTTGTCAGAGAGTTAGGAGCCAATTCAGAGAAGTGGATTCTCAGGTATTTGAGAGAGACCAGCAGCAGGGATTCATGCTATTTAGGGGTCAAGACTTCACTACATGTGTATGTAGGAACGGATGCGACAGGGTACTCGGATGACAGGAGGTACATCACAGGTTGTGTGGTGGGTGGTCTTCAGGGTTGAGCTTGAAGAGGGATACAAACCAGGGAACAGATTAGACAGAGTACAGGTACAGGTACAGTGCAATTGTTTATCTCCAAGTGGGAGATTGTTAAGTTGTGGAGCTAAAAGCTTCACTGATGTAGACATGGAGGAGGGTGTAGAAGGGTTACTGAGTGCCACAGACACCGGCATCGGTCAGGCCAACTGACATCGGTAGGATGGAGCAGAAAGCAATCGATGTCGGTCAGAGATCGGCCAGCGTTGGTGACCCCCAGGCAGACAGGGACCAGCGTCGGTCGCCTGTGTGGTTCATCTGCGAGCTTATTACGGGCAGTTAGCTAACGAACCAAGTGTTTACATGCTTAGTGCTAATTATAGACTAAGAGCTGCGGATCTAATTATTGTACTAGGAGTCTAATTATTGTTTGGATGAGATCTATATAATAGACTCATGTTTGTATTGTAAAATTGTAGCTAGGAGTAAGAGAGCATAATTTTAAGCTCCTTCAGTGTGTGAGGTAGAGCAATGGTGTGTTCCTCCTAGTGCCACAGTACCAAGGTGGGTGCTGGATTGGAGAATCAGCAGGGTTCTTCAGGAGTGTATGATCTTAGTCATCAGGTGTGCATGGCTTCTATAGGAGATCTACATGGTAAGTAAGATCATTGATATGCAGGTGTATGTGTGTGCAAGGTCAAGGTTCACAGGTGTGCAGAACCAGCTTGATCTGTAGTTTGGAGATCGATAAGATAGAAACACAATAGGGAGCAGTATCAGGAGAGATCTACTTGGAGTACATGTGTGTACTTGTGGAGTGCGTGGAGCACTTGTGGAGTGCGTGGAGCATAGGTGTAAGGTGAACACCAACTCAGTGTATGAGTTGGGTGTTGGGACCTAGTAGAGAGAGCTTTGAGGAGAGAATTACTGTTCACTTGAGGTGTGGGAAACCTCTGTAAGGTGGTGGAGAAGAAGTGGCATCTTCTTTATTGTATTCTTTTTTGTAAGAGTTATTAATACAAGTTGTGTATTGTCTCTCATATCTTGTGTTATTTCTGGATTCTAGTTACTTGTTGATTCTGGTTATTTCTGCATATTAAGTTGCTTGGTTTGGTAATCAATTGTGTGCTTCCAGGTTGGTCCTATTTTCAACAGCATGGAGACAATATTTATTGGTGGTCATGTACATTGGCTCAAACACTATAATAACTGGGCAGTAGTTTACAGATCAGGATACAAAATTAGTGTATTAATCTTGATAGGTATTGATGAGAGGGTACATTAGATAGACTGACTCTTGTGGTCATGGCTCTTATTTTTGGAATTCTCTTGTTGGACAAGAGTTAAAAGTGGTTTCATCTTAGCTTAGGCAATGTTATTGTGGATATGATCCATAACCACTAAGTATTTGCTTGGGGTCTAGTTGTTTTATCTCACTTATATAGGGAGCTACACTTGGGTGCTTATAAGGGTGCATAGAGCTTTAGACCATCGTTACTTATATAGATATAGAGCTGGGAGCACATTTTGATCCAAAAACCTTTAGGTAGACTTTCAGGGCTAGATCCTAGACAGCTTATGGATTTTTGATGGTGAGTGGCATTAGGAGTGCAGTTGGGTCATCCAGGAGAGATGTGATACTATTGAGAGGCTTTTGATAGTTTGCACCTTGAGCACATTACTTGGATGCCTCATAGAGGGATTATATTTGACTAGGATGATGAGGCATGGACATATTATATGCTCCCAACATGTTATGTGACTGAACAATAAGATTATATCATCAAGAGATATGGTTTAGATCATGTACAATAGTAGTTCAACTTCATTCAGGATGTGCCAGGCCCTAATAATTTATTTGCATATAATGAGAAGGAGAGGATACACTAGGGGAGACCTAAAAATAGGGGGGATGATTTTATAGAATAGGAGAGTGTTTCACCTATTAAGTGAGATTTTTACAAGCCTATCCTAGATCCTAGCATTAGAGTAACATACGCAACATGGTGGTAGTCTCAGATGCTAATTATGTTGACATGATCTTGGGTGGTGATTCAGAGAGGTGCAATGAGGAGAGTGTTGTAAGCATGAGTTAGGATATAGAGGAGGGTGAGATAGAGGAGATGGATGCATGTATAGGGGAGATAGGATAGAGGGGGCAATGGGATAGATTCTATGAAGATAGATGTGGAGATGATAATAGAGTAATAACTATAGAATAGGTGGGGCCTTAAGATTAGGTACAGGTAGGACCATAGGTGTAGGGATTAGCCCAACCAAAAACATAGGTAGGTAGTAGTAATGGTGGTGTAGGTCCTTCTCATCCTTCGAGGATAGAGGAAGATGATGCTCTGATTAGCCATTTGTAGGGGTATATTCAAGTTTAGTTAGTAGAGTGTGAATCAATTTCATGTGAGCAAGACTAGATATAGGCCCATCTTCAGAGTATGGTTTCACAAGGTGAAAATCAGTTAGTGTAGGTGCAAGGATAGATTGTATCATTACAAGCTTGAATTACTCAAAGAGATGGGCAATTGACTTAGCTATAGACATAGGTCACTGATTTGTAGTCACAGGTGATTCAGTAGGACTCATGGCTTACCTAGGCTCAGGGATAGATTGACACATTACTAGGCTAGGTTATGGGCTTACATGGGTAGGTGATAGGTTTACAAGGTTAGGTGACATAGTAGTAGGCCTAGATTCAAACATTGACTAGTTAGTTAGCAGTGGTAGAGAGGGATAGAGGTGAGGCTAGTGAGGCCTTGAGAGGATAGGGTATGATGGGAATGATGGATCACATTATGTTACTTACATGAGAGGATCAATACTATCAGACATTGTATGAAGTTACAGTTCTAGATGGTCAGCATGTCGAATCCTTTCATGCCAACTAGTCATCTATTTGGCAACCTTTTAGAGGAGGTGGAGGACCACTGAGGCCACCAGGGTCATAGTCATGAGTTATATACACACACATACACATACACATACACACACACACACACACACACACACACACACACACACACACACACACACACACACACACACACACACACACACACACATATATATAATATAACTCATGACTGTGACCCCACACCCACCCACACACACACACGTGTGTGTGTGTGTGTGTGTGTGTGTGTGTGTGTGTGTGTGTGTGTGTGTGTGTGTGTGTGTGTGTGTGTGTGTGTGTGTGTGTGTGTAGGGGATTTTTTATATCATTAGCTCATTCTTTCCTCATGGGCCCCATGTATTTATATGATATATTTTGATAGGGATTCCATGTGGATATTGTCTTCTAGACATTTGATATATATATGATGAGGATTTATGCTTGATGGGTACATGGATGTTGTTTATTTGTGTTTATGGATATGAGATGTGTTTATTTATGTTTATATGATGATGGTATTGATTATGGATCTTACTCATGTTGATGTCATGATGTATGTATGGATGATGTGATGATAGATAGATATGTTGTATCTATGCATTGATTATTCATGGATAATGATGTATATGAGATTTTTGTTGTGATTGTGTTATGGATGCTATGACATGATTTGATGGATATATGATTACATGTTTATGATGTGATATGCTTGATTTGATGGAGTAATTATGCATAAAGGAGTTAATTCCCTATTTTTCTCAATTCATGCTTTAGTGTTCATGATAGAAATCCTCTCGTACCATGGAGGTAAGGTGGTAATAGGATAAGTTTTAGGTTTGGATTTTGGGTGAGGGTAGATGTGATGGGAATTGGTTAGGATGGGATGGTTTATGGAAGCTGTTAAGATGTGAATATATGCAATCCAATTTTTAATATTACATAATATGCTATATGTTAGGGATATGAAAATTCCAAGACACATTAGTGTAGATGCGTGGGGAACTCTATTTTAAAGAACCTTTCTCAAAAATGTTTAGGGGTCATTCATTCCATCCTTGTTCCCATAAAGATTAATAAAAACAAAATTAATTATTAAAAACACATAAATTATGTATAAAATCATGCTCACATGTATTTTCACTCAATCACACACAAAATAAGCAAAGATGACATAAAACAACAATGATAAGGTTTAATGGGGTTATGTACACAAAATGATGAAGTGATGACTGATGGTGACATACTATGGATCTAGTAATGATGTAAAGGTCTATATTTATAGGATAGGTAATACCCAAAGATTTTTGTCCATGATGAAACTCCAACAAAGTTACAACATGGGGGTCATGATGAACTGAGGCTTAGTGATAACAATGAGTGTGATGGGAGGTTGAGGCTAAAAAGAAGACATGCCTGCCAAGGAAGATTGGAAAAGGCATAAGAGGAATGAAATGAATATGGATGGGACCTAGGATTATGTGTACCAAGTAAGGATAAATGACTTAGAGATCCCTCCAATAAATATCCTTAACCAACCATATCTTTTCCCTTTTATTGAAGTAGTTATGTTGCATTGCTATTCAAGACCTGATGATAAATTCCCATTATTGAGACCAAGGTCAGGGTTATTTTACCATGATGTCAGGACTTGGTTTTCATCATGATACTTGCCCAAAGTACCAACAAGTTAGTTTTCACCATTGGATATATATATATATATATATATATATATATATATATATATATATATATATATATATATATATATATATATATATATTTGGACTAATGAGGAGGGGTGATGGGTGGATGGAGTGGATGTGGGGTGTCCCATAGATGGAGGATGATGAAATTTGATTCAAATGTAGAATCACTTGAGATGCATAATGTTCATGGGATCATCCAGTTCTTCTCCATCTAGTCTGGCTAGTTTATATGCTCCTGATCTGAACTTAGAAATAATGACTTAGGGACCTAACCAATTGGCTTCAAACTTCCCCTTCTTATCTCAGTTTGCATTGGTTTTTTTATGATTCTCCTTTAAGACTAAGTCACCAATTTTTAACTCCCTAGCCTGAATCTTCTTATGGTATTGGCCCTTCAATTTATGTTGATATGATCAGATGTGATCCAAGGCCTTTTGATGATTTTCATCAAAGAGTTACAATTAATGCAAATGTTCTTGCCTAATATTATGATCAATTATAATTCCTCTCAGTGAGATTAAAAGAGAGGGGATCTATACTTCTACTAGCAATATTGCTTCAGTCCCATAAACCAAGGCATATGGAGTTGCCCCAGTAGGTGTATGAATACTTGTACAATAAGACCATAGTGCTAAATAAAGTTGAGTATTCTAATTTATTCTAGATTGATTAATAGTCTTCTTCAAAATATTGATGAGGATCTTATTAGTTTCTTCTACTCAGCCATTACCCTAGCGATAATATGGGGAGGAAAAATGTTACATGATGTGATACTTTTGACATAGGGCCTCAACTTCTTGATTCTTGAATGATTTCCATTATCTGAAATTATATTATTAGGTATACCAAAATGAAAAATGATCTGATTGAGAATAAAATTAGAAATATAGAGGCCTATTCTATAAGTAAATGGCATTGCCTCTACCCATTTGGTAAAATACTCCATAGCCATGATAATGAATCTATGACCATCTGATGAAGTAGGATTGATCTTGCCAATTAAATCAAGTCCCCATATGGAAAATGGTCATGGAATCATAATAGGCTGAAATTATTGTGCTAAAGCATGAATAAGGTTCCCATGCTTCTAACAAGCTATGCATTTCTGTACATATTGGTAAGAATCTTGTTTCATCATCAACTAGTAATAACTAGTTCAAAGGAGCTTTTTGGCTAGGGTCATTCCACTGATGTGCCCTCCATAGATACCATCATGGACTTATTTGATTCTCTAAGATGGCTCATTTGATGTCAAACACCTCAATAAGGTTCCATTGTAGCCTCATCGATAAATTGTGTATCGAGCGGTGTGATGGATAAAGGCTTTGCACTGGTGGTGGTTGAGGTTAGGGGGGAGGATGTTGTTGTCAAGGTACTTGTAAATGTCATGGTACCATGGAAAATTGGGATCGTTAATTGAAAAAAATTGAATTGAATCCATTGATTGATAGGCCAGGATAATCATATGCTCAATTAAAAAATTGCCTTTCAAAACATCTTCAGGGAGGTCAATGAGTGAGCCAATAGTAGCCATAGAATCAGATACCTTATTGCTTCCTCATGGAACTTATTCAAATGTTATAGATTGAAAATATGTATTTAATTGATTCACTATTTATTTTTAAGGAATCAATTTTTCATCCTTTGTTTGGAATTCATCATTGACTTATTTAATAATCAACTATGAGTCACTGAATACTTGTAGTTGTTGGATGTTCCATTGAATACCTAGGTGAAGTCCAAATATTAAGGCTTCATATTCTGATATGTTATTATTGCATGGGAAGGTATGGTGAAAAGATTTTAGAATAAGGTCACCTTGTGGATTAACCAAGAGGATACTTGCCCTAGACCCATGTGTGGTAAATGAGCCATCAAAGTATAATTTCTAGCTATCAAATTGTGAAGTATTCATTATGGACTTGTCTGAGAAATTGGTTATAATTGGTTTAGTCACTTATAATGGTGATATTTCTAGTTGATCTAATATAACCTATCCTTTTATAGATTTTTTATTAACATACTCAATGTCAAACTCACTGAGTAACATTGTCCATTTTGCCACTTGACCTGTAAGTGCTGATTTGTACAATAAGTATTTCAAGGGATCAATCTTTGTAATGAGATGCACTTGATTATTAAGCATGTAATGTTGAATCTTCTGTGATGCAAAAACTATGGCTAAACATGATTTTTCAATGGGAGTATGATTCAAATCATAGGATATCAATGTGTGACTAAGATAGTATATAGCTTGCTCCTTACCCTGATTATTGTGATGTGCAAGGATAACACTAATGGCACATGGTGTTGCTCAAATATACAAGATCAAAGGCCTTCTTAGGATCGGTGGAGATAAAAAAGGTGAATTATCTAAGTATCATTTCATTCTTTTAAAGTCTTTTTGGCATTTTGAATTCCAATGAAAAGTAGTTCCCTTCTTCAATAAATGATTAAAGGGGTAACACTTATTTGCAAGTTGAGAGATAAAACATCATATGGCTTAGAGCTTACCCTGAAGACTTCAAAGCTACTTAATATTACAATGTAGGGGAATTTATATGATTTATTTGAATTTTTCTAGATCCACCTTGATGCCCCTTCTTGAAACTATGAATCCCAACAATTTTCTTGAAGTCACTCCAAATACACACTTTTTAGGATTCAACCTTACTTTATACTCTCAAAATATTTCAAAAAATCTTCTTAAAACCACATGGTGCTCTGATATTAAATGGGACTTCCCCAAAATATCATCTACATAGTCCTCGACACTGTCATGCATCATATCATGAAAAATGATGGTCATAACTCATTGATAGGTTGCCCCTACATTTTTGAGACCAAATGGCATGACTTGGTAACAAAATGTTCCCCATGGAGTAATAAAAGATATTTTATGTTGATCTTTAGGTGCAATTTTTATTTGATTATAACTTAAGAAGCCATCCATGAGGGAAATCATTTCATATCTTATTGTTGAGTCTACAATCATATCAATGTTTGGGATCAGAAAGTCATCTTTAGGACATGCCTTGTTGATATCCTATAAATATATATATATTTTTATTCTACCTTGTGGTTTAGACATAAAAACAATATTAGAAATCCAGTATAAGTAATCTATTGGGCAGATAAATCTATCTTCCAATAACCTTTATAATTCTTCTTTGACTAATAACACCACCTTGGGATGAATATTTCATAGTTTATATTTGATAGGTTTTGAATTTGGATGCACAACCAGGTTGTGTTCCACTAATAAGGGGTCTAACCCTGGCATGTCAGTGTAGTTCCATGTGAATATGCTGATAAATTCTTTTAGCAGCTCAATAATGACTTTGCATTCTTTTGTTGTGAGAGATGCCCTTAGTTTCACTACTTTAAGATGTTTATCAGTCCCAATATTAACTTCTATCACCTCCTCAATTAATAAGGGTGATTGATCTTGAAAATAAGGAGGTAATGTTATTTTTGGAACATCAGAAGTGAAGCAATCTAGAAGTTTAGTATCAATATCAAAATAATCTCCTGATGTGAAAGAGCTATATGGGAGTTCATTCAGTTCTTTGGAAGGATCTTATTCTTCTTTAGAGTGTTCTTCATCAATTTGATCATGGGATTTTTACTATTCCCCAAAATATGTAGATTAATAAAGATTGATAGAAAAACCCTTTTTATGATCACCAGATAGCATGTTATCTCTAGCTCCCATGTATTCCAAAATGGCCTCCTCATTTTGAAACATGTCAAAGGTAGGATCCTACTTTGATTCCCAGTCTATAAAGGATGGATAACAGAGGGAAATGTTAATGGTGGAGATGGAGGTATCGAGAAAAAGGTTGGTGGTAGCGAGCTCCTCAAAGTGGCTACAGATAGAACTTGTTTCAATGTCCTCATCTGGGAGAGATGACCCATTAGTCCAAAAAGAATCCATAAAAATACTGGTCGAGTCATCATCATATCATATATATCCTAATCTAAAATATTATGGATATTCTTAAACCATGATAGGTTCAAGTCAACCTTTCTCTTATTTTCCCAATCCCTTTCCTTTGTGAAGCAATCTAGAAGTTTAGTATCAATATCAAAATAATCTTCTGATGTGAAAGAGCTATATGGGAGTTCATTCGGTTATTTGGAAGGATCTTCTTCTTCTTTAGAGTGTTCTTCATCAATTTGATCATGGGATTTTTATTATTCCCCAGAATATGTAGATTAATAAAGATTGATAGAAAAACCCTTTTTATGATCACCAGATAACATGTTATCTCTAGCTCCCATGTATTCCAAAATGGCCTCCTCATTTTGAAACATGTCAAAGGTAGGATCCTAATTTGATTCCCAATCTATAAAGGATGGATAACAGAGGGAAATGTTAATGGTGGAGATGGAGGTATCGAGAAAAAGGTTGGTGGTAGCGAGATCCTCAAAGTGGCTATAGATAGAACTTGTTTCAATGTCCTCATCTGGGAGAGATGACCCATTAGTCCAAAAAGAATCCATAAAAATACTGGTTGATTCATCATCATATCATATATATCCTAATCTAAAATATTATGGATATTCTTAAACCATGATAGGTTCAAGTCAACCTTTCTCTTATTTTCCCAATCCCTTTCCTTTGTAATACATGTTCTCCATCATTCTCTAGACTCTGAGATAGTGTTTCTCAAGAGAGATGAGGGTCTCATCATTTGGAATAAGCCAAGAATCATCTTTGTCTTCAATGTATTCATCAGATAAAAAACTAACACTTGAAAAAGCTACTGGATTAAATTGATATTTAATGGGATTATCCTTCCTCATAGCCAAGGACCCATAGCTATGTGGAGATAGGGGTAGATTGCCTATGCAAAATGTTTTATACTCATATTATACACATCTTATGGATGTGATATTTAGTTAGGTAACATCAAGTTGTGATTGAGATGTGGATTCTAATTGATCTAGAGAGATATACTTAGTAGTTATTGGGCTCAGGATAGTGTTTCCAGTGCCAAAGTAAGGTGATGGGGATAATGATTGATCCATCTGACAACTGTGGAGATGGTCTATGACTCTAGGAATGGTGACCTCCATTCTTAAATGTGGGAACTTTAGGCACTGATGGAGAGTGGATGGAATATATTGCATTTCATGAATCCCTGGTTTTCTAAGCAACATGTTATATGGTAATTCCACATCCACAACATGAACTAAAGTCTGATGAACTACATGTCCCAAAATAATAGGAAGATAAATGGTCCTGACTAAGGGTCTCTCATTTTCATAATAAGTTTTTATCATTATCAAAGTGGGCCCTAAAATCATTTCATATTATCCCAATTTATTTAAAAATTCCATATTACACAAGTTGAGCACATATCTTCCATCTATGAGGAAACATGAAACTCGATGGTAGGATATGGTGACTTTAATGTATAAGGGGTAATTATGATATGGGCCAACTAGAGGCAGATCCCAGGCACTAAAAGTAATTTTTTGTGATGGGGATATATGTGCCACTAGTGCCTGGAATTGATTAGTATCCAGGTCACTAGGTAATTTTAAGTCATTCAACACTTGATTTAATATTTCCCTATTTAAAGATGATGTTTTAAGAAGTTCCATCAAGGAATTTTGAGCTGGAGTCTTTTCTAATTTTTGAATGATATCATAGGATTTATTTGAATACCTTGAAGCTTTCTTAGAAACATTCCCCTTTTGGGTAGCAAATAAGGTAGAAGGATCTTGATAAGGTATCGTAGGAATTATTATCTTATTTCATTATGTGGTTACTATGTAATCAGTAGTGGCCCTATTAATTTTCAAGATGGGGGATGAAAGTGGAGCAGATTCTTGAATTTTGCTAATTTTGATAGTGTTAATATAATGGTAGGGGACATTATGGTAATTAGTGCAGTTAGATGATGATGCCTGACCTTGGTCTCTTTGGGGTCTATGATTTCTCTGATCATTATTTGAGAGTGGATCCTTGTAAATACCAAGTTTTCTATATGCTGACTGATTTAAGGGAGCTTCTACTTCAATCTCTATATCACCCCTTTTAATTAAATCTTGGATATAATTTTTTAATTTCATACATCACTCAGTGTCTTGTCCTTTTACCCTATGGTAATTACAAAACTCATCTTCATGATATCAATCTAGTTTCAGTTGATGGTCATCCACAGGTCTTATCTCAGGTAGAGTAATCATGTTGGTGATGACCAATTGGTCCAAGACTATTTCTATCAAGATTCCTAATCTTGTAAGGGGTCTTTTGCTTATGTGAGGTTTGGGCTTGCCTTGAGTGATTCTAATGGAAGAGACATTAGAGCGTTGTGTGGGGCCTTTCCTTTGGATAGTTTGTACATGTTGTTTCTTGGAATATATCACCCTGTCACCTACAACACTTTTGTTCATATTAAAGACCTTGGATTTTCTTGAAAAATAATTTTCTTGATTTAAAGTGTACTCATTTTGAGAATATAGTTTGATGGTCCCATTTTTAATAAGGGATTTTTCTATCTGCATTCCATTTTATATGATCTCATCGAAGGTCTTGGCATACTACAATTTTAATCGATACTTCAACTCTGTATTAAGGTTATCCACAAACATTTTATCTAATTATTTTTTAGGTACAATGCATCTTAATCATTTTTATAGGCTCCACCATCTTTGTAGGAAATATACTAGGCTCTCCCCACTTCGTTGTTTAGTGTAGAGAGGATTACAAAGCTAGTTAGTCAAGCATTAGTCCATAAAAAATGAAACATGCATAAAGAACTAACTAACCAAACCTATCTATTCGTATGGGAATTAAAAAAAATAAAAAGAAACAAATGAAAGAAAACAACACCATATTACCTTCTCAAATGGATTCACCATACCCATGTGGCTCAAAAACATGTTCTCCCTTGATTAAGCATCCTTGTCTTTGTCAACAATGGTGGTAAGCTCCTCCAATGCCTCAATAACACTCCATAAAACCTAGGATCTTAATTATAAACCACTAAACTAGCCTATCAATGAAGATTTGTGGAAACAATTTGGCATTATAACTTTGCAATGTTCAAGCTTTGAATATATTTGAGCATAATAACCTTGCACTAAAAATAGCTTAGAAATGATGTTCATGGCCTCTCTATTTATAGATTTTTGAGATTGGTCAAGATCAACCATGACCGTCCATCTTGAGATGAAGATGTGTGGTTGAGGATAGTCCTAATATTTGAAATTCAATCTATAAATATCCTCAA
Organism: Torreya grandis; assembly: GCA_037957365.1. Lineage (NCBI taxonomy): Eukaryota > Viridiplantae > Streptophyta > Pinopsida > Cupressales > Taxaceae > Torreya > Torreya grandis. Next base: position 194,247 of record JARHVA010000392.1, on the reverse strand, counting down.
GATAAATAAGCATTAAAGAGGCATGGGAGGCATTAACTAGGCATGGGTGACCCATAATCTTGATATTTTATGTAATTATGGCTTGATGGATGCCACCCCATAGATGATGTCACTAGGTGATGAAGATAATAAGAATCAATTTTCAAAAAGAAATATTCAAAAACTCTCATGGAAAATCCACTTAATCTTTTGATTTGGATTAATTAGCCTTAAACAAGGTTAATCAACATTTGTGCAATTATTTGAAAACTGGCCCTCAATTAATCAAAATGGTCAGAAAGTCATATTACTGGGTTGTAATTTGACTGGAGAGGAATTAGAAGGTGATGTTAGATGTGTTGGAACCATATTCCCATTTAGGATGTTGCCAACAAAAAATAACAAAGATACATGACATGTACCAATCAATTAGAAGAAAAGAGTGATCCAGAGTAGTAAATGGAAAAATGGTCATTTTGATTTGAAATGATCTGATCAAAGTTAGCTAGCCCATAAAATACACGACCCTATTTAGTGATACTTTGACCTAAACTGGCACTTGTAAGTGACAAGTTTTAACCATTTAGGACTTTTTATAGATTTTGACCTAAAATTTGCATTTGAGTGCAATTCGAGTAAGATTGACAATTTCAACACAAATGGTGTTAGGAATTTTATCTAATTTTTTAAGGTGTAGTACATCTTAATTAGCTTGCTAGGCTCCACCATCTTTGTAGGAAATGTACTAGGCTCTCCCTGCTTCATTTTTTAGTATTGGAAATGTCAATGATGGAGATATCATGCTCTATATTGAATTATATGTATCTAACAAATTGCTCTATTAATTATCCAAAACTTGATATTGACCCTTTGGGAAAGTGCATGAACAATTTTAAAGAGGGTCTTGTAAGACTCTTGGGAAATATCTCAATAGATAAGCATACTCATAGGCTACCTCATGGAAAGCTACATAAAACTCCTGGACATGATCTCTAGGGTCTCCCTTTCCTCGATATTTCTCAAATTTGGGTACCTCAAAGTGTGGAGGGAAGGGGATATATAAAATACCCATATCCAATGGTGATGAAAATAAGTCTTCATATTTGCATTTAAGGGATTGAGATTGTGGATCCATCTAATGAAGGGTCTCCATCATTTTACAATCTTGGGTAAAGGCAAGGTCCCCAAGAGGATTAATAGTTTGGTTTTGACTACCTTGAGGGATATGAGTATTGTGTGTATTATTGGCATTGTTGGTATTACTAGTGTTATTGGCATTATTGGCAGTATTGGTGTTAGTATTATTGGTATTATTTTGTCTAGGATATGGTAGGCATTGATTGTAGAGTAATAGGTTAATTTATTGTGTCAATTATTTGAGGTAATATTCAATGATAGCCTGTCTCCTATTAGCCTCAGTGTGATTATTAAGAAGGGGTTGTGGGAATTCTTGGTCTATGCCTTCTTCTTCTTGGGGTATGTGATTAACATGTTGACATGGGGTATTTGGTCATGATGAAGGGAAAATTAAGTTGTTCAAGAGGGTATGATCAAAATTGGAAGGTTGTGTGCCCCCCATTTATATGGCTCATGCTAGAACCTGGTCATGATTTTCATATAAATAATGATCAATGAGTTTTCTTACCTCATCATTATGGAGGGGGTTATATATTTCATTTTCTCCCCTAAGCATGTGCATGCCACTATGATTTTCATCATATTCTTGAGTTGGGTTAATAATAGGCCCTAATAGATTTTTATCTTGGTTGGAGCCTTGTCCAATTTAGAGTTAGGCTTGGGTGTGGATTACCATCATGAAAGGGTGATTAGATGAAATGTGATGGAGGAGATAGAAGTATTAAAATACTACTTATGTCTAGATATTGAATCACTAGTGGTCAAAATATGATGATGTAAGAAAAATTAAATGACCAAGAATTACCAAATGATAATATTTTAAGAAACCACTCTAGCAAGTGTAAAGGAAGAGTGATAGGATCAAATATATTTTGTCTTATAGCCAATGGACAAGTTGATGGGTTATAAAGGATAAAGGTACATGATAGAGATGAAGATTATGATGGGTGATAGATTAGGATCTTACAAGACCATGTATAGTGATAATCTAAATTTAAGAAGATATGATAGATAATGATTCAAGGAAGATGGGTGACCACTAATATCTTGATTTTAAGATGAAATCTAGTATTTAAAGAGAATGGGATGGGTGAAAGACAAGAAAATGTGTGATATATATGGGATGTGATGTTTTTTGAATAAATGATTGGACAAGAAAAAATACTCAAGATGAATTATAAACAAATGGGATGAATGGGCGTGGATGAACTAGATACCAAATAAAAGTGGAGGTGAAATGGGTTGGGGGTTAGAAGCTAATGGTAGAAAGAAAGGAATATAAAGTGATGTGATATAAGGTTGATTAAAAAGATGGATATATAAGTGGATTATGAATAGAGAACAAATAGGATGGCCAAAGATAGTACGAGGTGGATAACTAAATTACATGAATAAATAGGAGAGAAGATGATATACACAAGCTAATTTGTGAAGATGTGATGGGGAATGGACACTATGTGAAAGTGTTGTGAAGGGATATGGGTAAGATAAGTAGTCAATGGTCAAATTTAATATGGAATGGGGATGATAGACAAAAATACTTGAATAGGTATGAAATATAATTGGTGTATACAAATTAGAAAGATATTACTATATGAAGATATTATAAGGTAGGAGGGGTAAATTAGTGGATGGTAGATGTGGGAGATGGGCTATGTGGATAGATTATGATAGGATATGATAATATAAGTTCAATAAGGATGGATATGGAACACTATGATGGAAATGATACAAATGGATATGAGGTGAGAAGATATATTTAAACTAGTCTATAAAGATGTGAGAGATGATTACTATATGAAGGTGTGGTGAGGATATACACTATTTTCAATATGATGTGGGTGGATAGAAAGATGTATATACAAAAAATATGAGATATACAAATAAAAAAGTTATGGAGAGTAAAAAATAAAATGTATAGATGAGATGGATAATTATATAATAATGAACAAGAAACTATATGCAAATGCTATGGGATGGATTTTGTGGGGATGGTTACTATAGGATAAATGAGGGAGGATAGAGTAGATGTAAATGTGTTATGAAATGGATACAAAAAATGGGATAAAAGGGGGTGGATACTAAGTGCTATGGAATGGATATAGATGAGATAAATACTTATAGGATGAATGTGGGATGATAGAGTGGATGAAATATGGATAGAGGGTATAAATAATTATAGGATGACTATGGGATGAATACTATTATGAAAGGGGGATGAGTACTAAGTGTTATGGAATGGATATATATGAGATAAATACTTGTAAGATGAATGTGAGATGATAGAGTGGATGTAATATGGATAGAGGGTATGAATACTTATAGGATGAATGTGGGATGAGTACTAAGCATTATGGAATGGATATAGATGAGATAAATACTTATAGGATTAATGTGGGATGATAGAGTGGATGCAATATGGATAGAGGGTATGAATACTTATAGGATGAATGTGGGATGAATACTATTATGAAAGGGGGATGAGTACTAAGCATTTTGGAATGAATATAGATGAGATGGATGATATAGGATGGATGTAAACATAATATGAAATGGGTATGAGATAGTGTGATAAAAATTAGTCACAAAAAAGGATATGAAAAGGGGATGGTACTATATGAGGATGTTGTGGGATAAATATAGGGATGTAGGAGATGGATTGTATAATATGGATATAAAGAGATATGAAATGGATGAGGTATGGAAAATGGATCTCTAAAGAAAATATTATATGAGGGGTGATGGAGTGGAGATAGGATAAAAGGGTGGTGGTTTACTATTATAATATGGGTATCTAAGATGGGATAATGACTAGATAATGATCTAGAAAAATAGGTACTATATGGAGATTAGGTGTAAATAATATAATGTTGAATGAATACAAGTGATGAGTGAGGAATGGATGATGAGAAATGATGATATGATGATAAATATTAACCTGGGGGTCTTCTAAGGTATCACATAAAAATATGGGTGTGGTCGACTTGGCTAACAAACTATACAGGTCTAGTCACAACACTCAAACAACATGTACAAGTATGATCATAAATTAGTAAATTATAAGGGTGTGTAACCTGATGTCTGTAACACCTAACAATTACACAAGTGAGGCTATAAGTTGGTGAACCATTATGAAATCTATTGAACCCTCTCAACCCTGCTTACACACAATGGCTACTTTGGAGTTTTTCCTACCTCCTATAGTGGTACACCTATTATGACTGAAGTCCCCTAATCTAAGGTATACAAAAGGATATAAGTATGTCCTTGAATACATGTTGGTACCTTAGGGCCCAAGTCCATGTAAGAGGTTGCCTGATTACCTTGGGTCTTAGAGTTTGACTATCCCTCACTTTACGTAACCATTTATGGGGAATTTCACTTAGGCCATAGTAACAAATCTCTTAATATTTAGACTCAGTGAAGACATAGAGTTTGGTTAAAGTGTGGTGGTGAAATCAATGACACCAACCCCTATATACTAAGATCGTGTGTGGTGATGAAATCCATGTCATGTGCTATCCTAGAGGGGGGCTTAACAAATAGGTAAACACATGATACAATTAATTAACCATTCTAATTACCTATGTATGATGATCATGATACGATAAATTATCAATAAGGTAACACACACAAAATCAAACAAGTATACACAAAAATGATTTTCTCAATGAAAAGAGATATATACAAAATTTAATAATATATAATGAAAAACTAAGATAAAATGTTAAATGATACACTTCTTTGCAAGCACAAGAGTTATAAATCTGATTAGGGTGCCTAAATCTTGAAGGTCCCTACAATAAAAAATGTTAGTAGTTTAAATTTTCACAAAATCTTAAGTCCTTGCAATATCGTGAGTACACAAAGCAAAACCATGAACATAATGTACTATATCACAACTAGGTAAACAATGCCACTAATAGTAAGTCATGATTTTTCAAGTTGTTAATAAATTGTTATGGTTAACTAATAATACCATTACTATCTAACAATATTGCTACTAGAATTATCAATATCACTACTAAAGAACAATCATAATCTATGATATTGCAGATAATAGAAAAATAAGTCTAAAGTAAGTGTTCAACTTAGATAATTACAAGCTTGATAAAATATATATACAATTTAGATGAAAATATTTAGTCCTATGCTATCTATTTCTACTAAAACATAATGTATGATATTCCTCTATGATATCACAACTGAAAGTAAGAAAACTTCTACTTGTAGGTCAAAACCCTAGGTTGCAATTAGTGGTATTGTAGAAAAGATCAAAGAAGTCTATGAGGGGTTTTGAGATGTTTGTTCTATCTTTATGTCTATACCCTATCATTCTTGCACATAGAAAATGAAACTTGTCAAGGATTTACTTATATCATTATTACCATAACAATATCATCATTATCTAAGTCACAGTATTATCAAATACCTAAACCTACTAAAACCCCTAACCGTTAGTGGTTTATGGGCAATATCTCAATTGGCTTTTTCAAACTCATGATTATAATATCGTGACTACTAGGATAATATTGTGATTCACCTGTACATGTCAATTTTTGAAAATTTAGACTTAGATCTTCATCTAGTTGGTCTTGGAATCACTCAAAACACTTCCATCAATAGTGTTAGACTGAATAAGAGAGGTTGGTCCCACTGTGGTCATCAAAATGTGCACCAAATTTTAGGTTCAAGAAATATTATTAAAATAATCAATAAGACCCAAAACTTAATAACACCAATAGGAATGGATAAAAGAAGTAAATCAGAATAAATGAAGCATTCTTACCATCCTTTTTACCTCTTCATGCCTCCATTCTAATACTTGCATTTGAATGATTTGATATCAAGATTTTTGATGTTGGATTGCCTTGAGACCTCTTGACAATGGCTTCCAATGCTTGATTGAAATGGATAATGGCTTGGATGAGAGCTAAAAGGCTATTATGGATGCAATGAGAGTAGAAATATGAGAGCTTGATGGATTGACATATTATTTCCAATTAGTCTTTGCCATTTCCCAAGCATATTTTTTTATAGGAAAAATGGAGGTAATTTTGAAGAATTTTAAATTATTAGAAGTCTCTAGTTTAGATACTTCTAGAGACTTGGAGGAGCTTCTCAAATTATATAGGATTCTCCATAGGTTTATGGGATAATGAAGGGGATTAGATAGGGATTAATGAGTTTTATGGTTCATAAGGTTGTAGGAATGGCTAGGGTGGTAGGTGGATAAATATAAAATTTAAATTATCAAGTGTGTTTAGGGAGTAGGTTTGCAGATAATAGGTCTTGTTAGGAGTTTAATGAGAGAATTAATTAGCTTTAGTATGGGATAAATTTTTATGGGATATAAGATTGGGATGGGGATAATTAGGTAATTAGTTATCTTCATTAGGAGATATAGGAATTAGGTTAAATTAGTGAGAATTATTATAATTAGCGGGGTGAGCATAATTTAGTGCATATAACCTTCACTATCCATCATCATCCCTAATCACTCCCTCCTCATACCTCATTATCCTTAATCACTCTTTCCTCATCCCTCATCATCTCTAATAAATCCCTCCTCATCCCTCCTCAGCCATAATCACTCCCTCATTGACCTTTATTATCCGTCATCATCTCTAATCACTCCCTTATCATCCCTAATCACTCTTTTATTAACCATGACCATCCCTCATCATCCCTAATCACTCCCTCCTCATCCATCCTCATCCCTAATCACTCTTTATTTATCCTTCATCATCCTAAATGACTCTCTCATTGATCCTCACCATCCCTCATCATTCCATCATCGACCCTCACTATCCCTAATCACTCACTCATCATCTAATGTAAGTAAGCCTCTTATAAGTTTACTCATCTAGGTATTATAGGTATCCTTAGGATTTTTATCCTTCCTTTCTTATTGCATGCCACATATTTAACTCTTTATACTAAAATGAGGTTCTTGTAATCTAAATTTTGTTACTCACTCAATAAACATGGTTTATTAGTTTGAAGTACACCACCTTTTCATGACACAATAAACATGATCTTCAAGATCAAGGATTTTATCTTTCATCTAGATCTTAACCTTTATTCTTATCCTCTTTACTTTAATTTAGTTCCCTTTGGATACTATTGTATTATTGAACACCTATTTGAGTCTACTTTCACTTATTTACCTTCCTAGTGACAATCTCCATAAAAACACTAATCCATGTCCATAACAACTTAACTCTTGTAGACAACATAGAATTATATCATATCAAACATTATTAGTTAGGTATGTCACACTTTATATAAAATATTTCACTCAATATTGATTCACGATGTCCCCAATATGATTCTTGTATTTGATTTGACTCTATCTAAACTAGCACATAACCTTCTTCCATTCTTTATACTTAATTCTCACCAAAATACAACAAAATAGGCTTTATATCCCTCTCACTTAGGTTTGATCCATTATTTAATGGGTTATAAATCCAAAATCATATTAAAGGTCATCAAAATGACTTATTACATTAATTTGCACATTACACATAATAAAGAACACATTCTACAGTCTGCTACAACTTTGATTTAAGAGACTTTGAAAGGCTACACCTTTAGCCCTATTTTAGGCCTATTTGAGGTCTATTAAAAAAAATGCAATCATGAATATATTGGCTTCTAGGGAATTTCAAGCTATGAAACCACATGGATCAGTTAACAAACATCTTTAGACACCTGTCTATAAAGTTTTAGAGGGTTTTAATGCTTTCCAACCTAGTCAAGGGTTTACATAATCCTCCACAAAACTAGGCCTATACTCTACACCAGATCTAGAGACATTTTTCCTACCTCTCCTTCATTCTTCTCTTTCTTATTAGTTTATTTCCTGATGTCTTTGAGCCTTATCATATCTCAATTATTGTCTAAACTTGGTCTCTTTTCTATTTCATGCACTTTAAGTCTCTCAACATCCTATGACTTATCCAAAACATGTTTGTTTTAGACTTCCACCTATTTTGGATGATTATAGATAGGTTTTAAGATAGATTTAAATTAATGTTAAGGTTAATAGACATTTACCACATATGTTTAGACCTTAATAACCCTTACCATGGAGAAAGTGTGTATCCAGAGCCCTGAGCCAGAATAAATAGGTAGGAAGAAGAGAAAAGGGTGGGATGAAATTGTATTACTTACATATATAGATTGGTATTTTAGAATTTGTTATTAGGTGAATCAAAGTTAGATGTTAAAAATATAATCTTCACTTTCCTTACTCCTTGGCATGGATTAAGTAGGTAGGGAAAGATTTCATTACATTAGTAGGTAGGGAAAGTTTAATATTAGGGTAGGGACTTCATAATGGTTCCCACTATATATCTATGGTGGGGTCCCCATTCCTATGCTATTAGTTTATATACTATATTTGGGATCAAGAAATACTCAAATTATGTCAAAGCCCTAGTTTGGTCTTTAGGGCCCACTACGCCATGCCCAATCTCTAAATGCCCCCTCTTCGATACACTAGATTAAGACATATGCCCTTCATTCCCTTTATACATCAAGTTATGTATAGATTAGATTAGGTATAGAACAACTTAGGTTTGGAAACGCATTCTATCAGCTACCAGACTAGAACACACTCTACTAGATTAATGACCACCTATCTCTCTATTTGAAAATCTAGTATACTATGGATATATGGTCAACTATGGGGTTGGGATTAGAATTCTCAACTAGTCTCCAATTGCCCATATCCATATAGATATAAATTTGGATTCTCAACTCTAAGATTTATATTCTTAGATGCCCAAATCCCAATTTATATATGCAAGTAATATAATTTCATTCCACCTTTTTCTTGATTTCTTGCCTATTTATTCTAGTCTAAGTTTTTGGATACACTCTCTCTCCATGATTTGGGCACAAATCACTATATAGATATTTAAATCCAACTCGATAATCAGATGATATCTCTAGGTTATTTATTTGAGTGAAAGAGTATGAGTCAAAGAAGAGTTTATTTAGGCCGTATTTAAGTAAGTAAAATTTTGAATTGAAAAATAAACTAATCCAGCACAAGAAAGAAACTACTATAACCACCATCAAGGTATTGGATAGAGTGATCAAGGATTAGGAAGGATGAGGAGGGATTGAGTAAAGATGATGAGGGAGTCATTAGGGATTATGATTTATGGTGAGGATCAATGACGTAGTGATTAGGGATGATGAGGGATGGTGAGGGTTAATGATGGAGTGATTAGGGGAGATGAGGGATGAGGAAGGAGTGATTAGAGATGATGAATGATGGTGAAGTACTGATTAGAAAAGATGAGGGATGGTGAGGGTCAATAAGGGAGTGATTAGGGATGATGAGGGAACAATTATAAATGATGAGGAATGGTGAGAGTTAATAAGGAAGTGATTATAGATGATGAGGGATGAGGAGCGAGTGATTAGAGATGATGAGGGATGGTGATAATCAATGAGAGAGTAATTAGGGATGATGAGGGAGTTATTATAGATGACGAGGGTCAATGAGGGAGTGATTAGGGATGAGGAGGGAGTGACTAATGATGATAAGGGATAGTGAGGGTCAATGAAGGAGTAATTAGGTATGATGAGGGAGTGATTAGAGATGATGAGGGAGATTTCATTTTGTAATTTTTATATTAGCTTTAGTTGCATTATATATTTCTTTCACACATAAACTATACAATGATTTTTTAAGTTTGCACACCTTATGTTCTTGGTCATTTACTATCAAACCTTCATGTTATATCATGTACATGTTTCCTTGAGGTTACTATTCATAAGTACATAATTACATCTATTTGGTGAACTTTTCATCCATTATGAGCTATCAAAGCAACATGGGTCGAATGGTATTCCATTTTTATCTATGTGAAAAGTTTTCATTGTAGTCAATTTGTTCCTTTTGATTATATACCTTTACAAAAATCTTAGATTTATGCTTGTTAAGTGAGTTGTCAACCCTATATTTTTGTGTAGATCCACTTACAACCAATTGGTTTGTAGCTGAATAGAGGATCAACCAATTTCTAGAACCCATTTTTTACCAATGCATAGTACTTATATTTCATTTATTTTCTCCAAGGTTCAAGCTTCTCAACTTGTTTGAAGGATGTTGGTTTTGAATCAAATTCAATATTGAGTTATTCTTCAAGATAATCATTCAAGGTGAGTTTTTCAATATTATCTTGAATTTATTCAAGGAACTTATCTAAGTGTGATGTGGCTACATGGGAACCTATAGATCTTGTTTTCCCAAATTCATCAGTTTTAACATCATTTAAACTCTAGATGGCCCACTTAGGAATATTGGTATATGGTTTAGGTGCTTCAATTTCATCTTCTGAAGTGCTTTAACTTTTTATCCTCTATTTTTATGGCCCCTATTCATTGCTTGATGAAGTTGTGATTTCTCCTTCTGGAGGAGTTTCATTCTTAGGTACAGGATATAATAAATAATCAATTGACTCCCAATTTTATGCCCCCAATTAAAATTTTTAAATGTAAAAATCACTCTCCTTATAGACATTATACTTTTCATTTTTATCAAGTCAACTCAAATTTCAATCAATGTTGGATTTGTCCTTTGTAGTTTCACAAAATAAAACTTCTCATGTGATAATAAAATTATTACTTTTATCATCATATATCATGTATGCCTTGAAGGGTTCATAATATCCTAAGTGAATTAATGTTTGACTCCTATGGTCTAACTCATTCCTCTTATCTTTTGAAATAAATGCAAAACAAGAGGATCTAAAAAACTAGATATTTCACATTGAAGGAAGATGAACACACCACATCTCATACAAAGACTTGAATTTAAGGGTTGTTGATTGTAATCTATTATGGAGGTATACTATTATTTTAGTTTATTTAGCCCAAAAGTGTAGATTTACCCCTTTGAATTAAAATATATCATGAACCATATTCATCATAGTTTTATTCATCCTCTCTACAACTCTATTTTGTTGTGGAGTGTGAGGGACTATGCGATTATATTTGATCCCATTTTCTCAATATAGATTCAAACTTATTTGAAATGTATTCACCACCATTATCAGTCCTAAGTGTTTTGATTTAGGTTTGAGATTGTTTTTCAATCATCATTCAAAATTTTATGAATGTATCGAATGCTTTAAAATTTTATTTGAGAAAGTATATCCAAGTCATTATGTTGTAATGATTGATGAACACTATTAAGTACTTATGACCACCAGTTGAGAGGATTGTAAGATAAAACAAGACTAAATGAATGAGTTTTAGCTTTATGTTAGCTTTCCACTATGAATTTAGAAATGATTTTCTTTCATGTTTGGCCAAAATGTAGGCTTCATACTTTTCATCAAAGTTAATGGGCAAGTTAGGAAACATAGTAACACCATTATTTTAAAACACATGAATGTTGTTATAATGAGTATGCCAAAATATATCATGACACAAAATGTTTGGATACATTCTATATTCAACATGATGTGCATAATTCTTTAAAACTGATAGCTCATCCTTAAGTTTGAGTAATTTTCCTTCCTCATGTCTAGTGAAGATGAATATATTGTCACATTTATTTATAATATTGATGTCAACATTGCCCAAAAAGATGGAATGGATTTGTTTCTGAATTATAACTAGAGACAAAAAGTATCATTTCAATTGAGGAAAGTATAGAACATTTTGGAGTTTGAAATATGGAACCTTATATATCTGATTTAGGTTATACATATTCCTTGTGATTGCAGACATGATCTATTTACAAGGAGTATTAGACCACCACTTTATTAATAATACTCATAAAATAAGTCTTTTCATAAATTCATATGTAGGGTGGTACCAATGTCAAGAAATAAAGCATCAAACCATGACAAACTTACCAAGACATTGTTTGTTTCATCATTTGAAATGGAAAGCACACATTCATTGGTGAATTGAGTAGAGTTTGAATCTTTTGTTTGTTTTTTTGAATTTTCCTCTTTCTTATTATGGTATGATTCAATTTTATCCCATGGAATCCTATATTCATGGGTTTCATGGCTTTATTTTCTATCACACTATTCATAATAGAGATGTTGCATGTCATTTTGTTTTTTATTTTGACCACCTTAATTGTCATTTTTTTTGCCTTTTCCCTTATTGTTATTCTTGTACTTATTATTTCCTTAAATTTTGGAAGACATGGATTTATTGTATGTTTTGGAATAATTTCTCTTTACATAACACAATTTATTTTGTGGGCTTGGTTTTCCTTCCAAATGCCTTTTCTCTTTCCACCATATTTTCAACCAATTGATCAAACATGAGTCTTCAAATGATTGTTTGATTTTGGAGACTCTAATTAGGTTGAATATTTGGAAAGAATGGATTTATGAATTAATTCATATATATGTCAATTTTGACACCCATAATATCCACATCATGCTTTATTGCACGTATTTCTGAATCTATTCTCATCACATCACCATTTTTCAACTCTAAGTTGAATGACTTCATATGAAATTGAATCAATTCCAAATTTGAGTTGGAATCAAGTCTTTATATTTAATAATTTCTTCCCATGGAGTACCACACCCTTGAATATGATGAATCACATCTCCGTTGACTAAGGCCCTCATTAAAGCCAATGCTTTCTAGTTTTTCTCTCTCCATTTCTGAATATATTTTGCAATCTTTATTGGATCAACTTGATATGTATCCCGATCATAAATATTGAACCATATATCATTGAAGATAAGTTCATTCTCCATTTATCAAAGCCATTCTAGCCATTTATCTTTGCTAGTCAATGTTATGCTAATGATTGATTTGATTTAATATGTTGTTTTCCTTTCAAGTTTTGATATTTTTAAAACCCCCAAATTAGTTCCTTCTCCCTCCAAATGATCCCCTTTTCTATATGCCTCTAGATCAATATACCAAACCACTCTATATACTTAACCTTTATATATACCCGTGGGTATATGGAATAAGCTTGCCCTTTTTATATACTTGATAGTACATGAAAGACACATTAAGATATGTGAGAGTAGCATGGTATGTGGTACTTAGCTAGCATGTGAAAAGGATTCGATCTATCATTAGCACTAGATAAAAAAGGAAACCTCATAATTTATGATATACATGGTTTTTATTGATTTGTGGATTCACACCTTTCAATAAAAATGACTGGGTAAAGAGTAGCTTTCATTATTCCTCATTTATTTACAAAAATTAGTTATTTTTTTCTAAATTTACAAAGATTAGTTTATGCAATTTTTCAAGTTTTGCTATTTGGAACTGATTTTTTTCTTACAATTTGACTTTAAATGCTTCAAATTTAAAATAAAAAACATTTAAAATTTAAAATTTTGATTTTTCAATAAAAAAAAGTAAAATAACTCCACTCCTCCATATTTGGCTTATATCCAAGAAAATTCAATATTGGAATATATAATAGGTGAAAAGAAGCCTTTCAATTGTTGAAGCACCAAGTGTAGGAGAAAGAAATTAGTCTTGTTAAATTTTTCCAGTAATATACACCTATGCATCCCTTGGGAATATAAAAATCCCTCATAAAAATAAAGTGTGTGAATATTTAAATGTACCCCTTACAACAACAATGTTAATAACTCCAAAATTAGATAAGATGCCTTTCACAAAGCCAACATAGTCTAACAAACAAAAAAATATAGAATGCCTTTATTAGTCAGAATACCCCCACCAATAAAATGCAAACTTGGACACATTTATAATGCCATTTATTTTCAAAACATCTTCAACAAGACTGAATTAATAATATGTACACAATCAACATTACTCTACAAGTTTAAAACATTCCAAAACACCAAAATGCCCTCTATAAATATGATATGACCTGCTCAAAATAAATGGCACATACTTCTTCAACCAAAATTTAGTTATGAAATAGAAAACTAAAAATTGAAGAGATTGATTGGTAGAAATGAAGAAATAGAGATAGACCAGTGAAAAATCTTGCTCTAATACCAATTTCAATCCAATTAAATTATTGATGAAATGACAATGATAAATTTTTGGTGCAAACCAAAATTATATTCATGATTCAAATTAGAATGAGAAAATAAATATAAAGAAATAAGACAAGATGTGGTTTTTCACTTCACATTCCCAAATAACCCTTCATATTCCTAAGGGAATGTAAATTTAGCATATTAGAATAAGACAAATAATCTATGAAACCTAGGATTATGTACAATATTATTAAATAGAGGAAATGTCACAATAAATTTATCCAAAGATCTCATATAATAGGGTTATCATTTCCACTGTAGAGGATGAAAATATTCAGGCAATCATGTAGTGCCAAGCTCTACTACACACTTTGTTTAACAGGGTCTAGGATGCATTAACTAATTGGTAAAAAATCAAGAAAGATATTTCACACCTAGACAACTTAATTTATACAATTGACGATGAGCCATAATTCATCTTGTCAACATAGTTTGCATAAGATTTTTAAAACAAGGAGGTAGACAAACCAATGCATACATAACCTATAGTACTTAAATCTACATCTACATCATCTTTGAATGGTTTCTGTAATGACATTCTCTTCTACAAAACCATATTTTTAAAAAACACTAGTCATACTACCATCTTCACATTATCCTCCATCTCTAACAACACACTCCGTTCCTCCTCCATATCTATAGGTATTGTGTAGTCTTAATTTTTTGAATAAATTTGAAGTATGGAAGGAAAAAATCGTTAGGTACCGATCCATGATGGTCAAAAAGCTACAAAGTATGGCCTTATAGTTATACAAATATATTAAAAACCCACAAGGTTAGTATAATTATATGTTGCCTTGTAAAAAATTGAAAGGGCAGATAAGTAGTGCACAAGAATTGAAAATTGATCTTGCATGATTACCATAAGTAGTGTTTTCTAAACCAACCCCTTGTCATAGGAAATTATACTAACTCCACTAGTAGGTACACTCTCTATGAATTTGTCTCTTCAAAATGATATATATTACACAAACTATTTTACATCAAAAATTTGTTTATCATTTTGTAGTCCTAAGTTTACTACCAACATTTTCCCAAACTTAAACATTTGTCTCTTCCTGAGATAAATGTTTAAGTCCATAAAAGTGTTAGTAGTAAACTTAGGGCTCCAAAATGAGATAAATGTTTAAGTCTAAGAAAGTGTTGGTAGTAAATGTAGGACTGGAAAATCACAAATAAGTTTAGAACATTTTGTGTAATGTATATCATTTTGTATGTATTTGACCTATGTATGTATTTTTAAACTACCACAAAATATGAAAAACTGCTTCGTTCTAGAACTAAAAATATATAATGTGAAGTTTCAAAGCTTTGTAATTTTTATATATAGTGATTGATTTTAAAGGAAAAGAGTTCTGAAATATAGAGATAAGATGATGGTTTTTTTAATGTATTTGTGTACTTGTTGCATGCACAATTTATACTCTTTTTTTTAAAAAAAATTATGTAATAATAATGAATGTTATATATTATTTAATTCTTTGTTTCTTTGGATAAACATGTAATTCTAAACCAAATGAATACTCGACCTATTTTACAATTTTTTATGTGTTTTGAATCTATAACCTACTTCACATAAAAACACACATTAACATTTTCTGATGGATTTTCTATGAACCTCTGCTATAAATTCCTCAAGGTTCTCATGTAATAATTATGCCTAGATAATTTTTCCAATTTCTCCTCTTCCTATCAATATTTTTTCACAATTTTTAATATGTGTTATGGGGTTAGTTGTTCCCACATATCATTGTATTCCCTTAAAGTATCCTTCTACTTTGATGAACCTTAATTTTATTAAAATATTTAATGATTTCTAATTCATGATTGTTTTTATGCATACTCAACCACTTTTTGGAAATGATAGTCATTATATCATCAATATCTTGCATTATTATGTGTTCGAAGGGAAACACTCTTATCATTTGTTGGATGTTATCATCTAATTTTTTTATCATACCAAATGTAAGTAATTTTGTGTGAGAAGTTTGCTCAATGAGGTATAATTTTTTGCTCCATGGTGTCTTATCATGTACTCTAGTAAACCCCTTTTCATGGTATTGTAATTTTCACATATGACACACTTTTCTAAACCTTATTTTAGGATATCCATATAACCAAACCTTGATGTCTTCATTGGAAGATATTTATATTTCCTTACTTTTAAATGTTACTTCCCCTTCATCATTTGGTTCATGGTCATCATCATTTTTTGTTATTTTATTTAGCTTATAAAATCTTGAGAGTTCATAAAAGTCACTCTCACCTTAGTTTAGCCATAACTCTTCTATCCATGTAGCCCCCATAAAAATGTCTAAAGGAAAATTAACTACTAAAATGTTGCCTTCAAAATTAATTTCTTCTTCTTTATAATTGAAATTATCATTACAATCTAAAAACCATTCTAAATTTAGTTATGTCAGGTACCTCTATAATACATATAAATTACCTCATAATCAACCTTTTGTTTAATACCCATAAAATTAACATGGACATTTATTTATGTCCCTATCGATGATCTAAGAGTTCCATTGACCAAATCAATGTATATATTTCCACATGTAACTGTGGGTTTCCAAGTGTTTCCCAAGTGCTTTAAGGAATGACATTTGTGTCTGCCCCTAAGTCTAATAGTTCAATTTTTTACTTCTTGGTCATCGATTTTAACATATATTAGTATCAATATCTTCTTCCATTTTCTATTTATTTGGAACATGTTTTTTTTTCATTGGTAAAAGTTGATTTTTGAAAGGACCCATACCCTTTTATAAGAACATATAATTGATATAACATTGGCTTCGAATTTATAAGATACATTACCTAATGGGGACAACATAAAAAAAACTAAAACAATGTTTCAACCTAATATCAAACTAAATCCTTACAACACACAAAGGACTAAATTTATAAATCTAATTCTATACAACTATAATAAAAAGTGGGGCATTTATCCCTCTTGTGAACTAAAATGGAGATAAAGGGGAAATGATTTTGACCAGATATATGAATTAAATCATGTTTGTGTATTCAAAGGGACCCAAGCCCATAAAAAGTCAACATTTAATATGGGTCAAATAAGAATAAAATGAAGGGTACAAGGTAGATTAGATATATCAAAGCCCTGACAGGAAGACCATAGTCAATCAACAAAAGAAAAAAATGAAGAAAGCAGAAAGTATGATTCCTAACTACTTTAACATTTATTATAATTGTAAAGATAAGGGAAAAACTAAAAAATGATGGAACAAATGGGGTTATTCAACCTTGAAGAATTCATATAGATATCTTATGTTTTATAGTTTAACTCAACCTGTAATTCCATCAATATTCAAAGAGATTTGAATCCCATTTTCCACTTATTTTATAGTTACCCTATCTAAAATTTCCTTATGTTTTAGTCTACCCTTATTTGAGAATTTTTTAGTTTTTCATATTTCTTCAAACTTATTTTTATTCTACTACTCATTTTATTGATCATCAATCCCTTTCCTTTTGAGGGAGAGATGATACATTGTCCCAGGGACTGATTCAAAGAACAATAACTAACCTCATTCAAAGGTGGAGTATAACTCTTTTTTGAATCTAAAAAATCATTTTCATTTTTACTATGACTTATGTATAAATAAGATGAGCACAAAGAAGAAAAAGAGTTTGAATATATATATATATATATATATATATATATATATATATATATATATATATATATATATATATATATATATATATATATATATATATATATATATATATATATATATGTTAGTGTAGGATATTATTTTTCTTGTATTTATTATTATAGATTATTCCTACACATATGTTTAGCTTGCTTAGCTGTTATTTTGAGGTCACTTAGGTGTCATAAATGAGGTAATTAAGTTTCACATGCATATGGGAAAATTGTAGTCAAATTGGTGGGTAAGGATACCCTTACCCACCAATATTGACATATGGAACACATAAACCATTTGGAAAAAGTCTTGTGTTCACATTGCCAAATGTCTTGGCTCTATGCCTCCATTGTATCTATAAATATGACTCTCATATAAGATATTTTTTAATAAGTTATGAATGCAATATTATTGTAATTCTGCTTTATTTTGATTTCAGTGTCAACAATGGAGTTCTACTTCTATTTGCTTTGCATTTACAGTTCATATGTTTGATTCTATCAGTTGGATCTTAGACAATTTTGTCATGGTATCGGAGCTTTTTTTTGGTAATTAACATCATTTTGTTGTTAATTTATTTAAATCTTGAGTAGTTTTTTGAGCTTGTATTCTAACTAAGATTATAAAGAAAAAACTTGTAGGTCTGTGTGTATCATCTACAGTCCTTTCTTCTCTAATTGGTATTTGCAATTATTTCAATTGTATTGGATATATAAGTAACCTTTTCTAGATCTGAAAGGAGGATTCAATCTATTTGGATAGAAAACAAAATCATTTTTTGATAAGGAGGCAAAATTTACAAGTTATTTTGACAATCCATTTTTTTTGAGAAAAATGACTGGTATTTTTCTGATTTCGATTAAATGATAAACAATCACTTAATTTTTTTTTTGGGTTATGTGCACCTTTGTTTCCTCTTTCTAGATCATTTTTAAATTAGTAATTTTATTAATAATGGATAAAGTTATCATAGTTTTAATAGCTATGATACTATTGAAAAAATTTCAAAAAATACATTTTTGATGATGAAGTTTTAAGGAGTTTTTTAATTATTTTTATAAAAATAATATTATTGTGGGAAATCATATTGTAAGGAGTTTTTTTTCATTGTTTCATAATATTCCTTCTATTTCATAAAGGTTGAGGTCTGGTTTTGGCAGGCAGTCAAACCCCCTCACAAGCAAAACATAATTTCTCCTCTCCTTTGCTTAACTCACAATTTAACACTCTTGTTCTCCTCATGGACATTTTTTTTGGTTGATCCCAATGTCCATTTTTTGTGATATTACATTGTCACTTATGTAATCATTACATATATTTCTCATTTGTGGATGCATTCTTAGCTAAGTTCGACATCCATTTTTTATGAGCGTGCATTGTTGTTTGTGACTTTAATGCAAATATTTCACTCATTTCTTTGTCAACCACTTTGTTGCTATGTGTATTTCATTATAGGAAATACTACACTATACTATGCATTCAACAACCTTGGATAGTCATCTTGTTGTTGTGTATATTGTGTAATGGTAAACACTCCCCCAAATCATACACTTTGACAACGTCGATTATATCTTTATAGTTTATTATGTGGATCTATACCTATAATTCATTATGTCTGAGTATAAATCTACTATGTAGTACCTTATTTACACTGTATGCATCATATATCCTTCTTATATGAGTTGAAGCTTCATGAATCAACTATATACTCATGTTTACATTTGTCTTTGGCCCTACATGATATCTTAAAGATTTATTGGGCTTTATTATGCAAAAATTTAGTGCACATTGTATATACACTAAAGTGTTGATTGTATATGCACTAAAACATAAAGTGCAAATTATATGCACATTAAAGTGTTGATTGTATATGCACTAAAACATAAAGTGCCAAACCTCTATAATTTGGGGGAGGGGGGTTCTTTTTGATAGTTTTAGGGAGGGTTGTTGAGTGCCTTGCCTTATCTATTATTCATTCAATTTCTACTTGCACTGCATCATGGATCACAATTTGGTTTCACTTCTCACTCAATTCAATTATCATGACTAGAAATCTAAAGTGCACTTTTATCTAAGAAGCAAAGGTTTACAGAAGATAACCATGAATATGAAAATTAAACGAGAACTTGGTGCAAATAAAATTAAGTGGTATAACAGGTGTGATGAAGCATATGTTCTTTTGTGTTTGTCTATTTATCCTAACTTACTCTTTCACATTGAATCTACTAAATCACCACATGAGATTTGGAACACTTTGGAATAACTCTTTGGGAAGCAAGATGTAATGAGGAGTCATGAACTAGAGAATGAGATCATTGGTTTGAGTCCAGGTAATTTTGAAACTATAGAATAATTTTTCACCAAACTTAAATCACTTAGGTTACAGTTAAAATTGTGTGGTATTGATTAGTAAACTGAAAATACAAATGTAGTATATTCGAAAATCACTTGTTCACGTTTAAGAGATCCTTCAATTTCTCACTTTTTTTTTCTTAATTTTGTATAAATAAATTAAAACCAGATATATCATGAAGATTAGAACTAAATAAAAATTAGATAAAATTCAAAGAATTCACCAGCAAATTGATAATGGAGTTCGGCTTCAATAGCCTACGTCTCTGGGTCCGTTCGAAGTGAGGACCATTCTCATTAATTTTGTGCAACAAATGGCTTCCAAAATAAATACAAGTCTTCAATTCACCTTCTCTAATCTTTGTTTGCCTGTAAAAATATCTCTCAGACCTGAAAATAATGGCCCAAGGCCGTACAAAGCAATAACAAGTCTCTAACCTTCTTAAATCTATTTACATAGTCTGCTTTTCATGTCTATTCAAGTATAAATTAGTCCCTTTTATAACACTTCGACCCTCGTGGCTGAAGTGGTCAAGGCATTAATCTTTTAGATGATAGGTCAGGAGTTCAAAACATCCTCCCACCTTTCTAGGTGCCTTGGCATGAGGAAGGGCGCGCTCAACATGAAATTTGAAATGAATTCCCTCCTTTTTTGGTGCATATGGACTTGGTTTTGTCCCACATTTGCTGGGAATTTAGTTTTCAATGCCTTAAATAGAAAATTTTGACCCCTCTTCAAATGCCTAAGACAAAGGCACCCACTTAGGCCGCTGATTTGACTTGGTTCATGCTTGGTTGGTGGGATGGGTGATGTGGCAGTTTCCTTGGTACCTTTGTTTCAAAGTTTGAAAATTTCAAATAACATGTGAATAAAAACAACAAACCAACATTTTTTTTGTACCGAATTATCTTTCCACGTGTCAAGTGGCTATTGGTCCACTTGGCATGTTTTCAATAGTGTCACGTCACTTTTGACACCCCTTGTCATAAGATTTCTTCAACTAGCCATATCTTGAGCATCGAGACTCCGTTTTTTGAACTGCGAAAAGAGATAGAAAGCTCTCAATGAGTACTACAATGTGAAAATGATTTGTATAGAATTTGAAGACTTTTTTAAAAATATAATGGTACATGGTTCCACCTAGATCATTCTTCCCCACTGCAAACTTTTGGACCTCTGAAAGTTGAAATTAATTGGTAATGAGGTGAGGGTATTTTTCCCTCACCTTTCTGACTTCCATCCATCTAGCCTTGCTTGGGTGCATCCCTTTGAGACCAAAATGAAGTTATTCAACATTACCTCTTTGTGAAGTCTGCATATTCCTGTCAAGTATAGTATCTTCCTGCAATTCTGTTAGATATTCAGGAGAAAAATCATCAACAGAAGGAATGGATACACTTTCATCATAATCAATTATCATTGGAGGCTCATACAATTTCAAATTTTCCACATTTACAACTGAATAAATCTGCATGTAAGATGGTAAATCTAATCAGAAAGAATTTGTGCCAATTTTTTCTGGTATCCAAAAAAGACCATACTAGACTGGTTTCAACTTTTTACCTTCACCTGTCAGTCTTTCCTTACTAATGTGAATCCATACCATATCAACTACAACAAATTGGTGATCAATACGATGTTTGTCATGCTTGGATTTGTACTTGGCTTGAATTTTCTCCAATTGAGTATGAATAGTCTGATGAATGAGCTATATTTGTTCAATGAACTTCTTCGCTTGAATGGCTTCTTTTGGTTTACCAACAGTTGTATCATGTCCATAGCAAACATCTAGAGGAGATTTAGGCAAGTATTCATAACAAAATTTAAATGGAGATTTCATAGTAGAAGAATGAAGTGCCCGGTTATATGCATGTTGTATGTAACACAATTGTTCATCCCATAACTTTGGATTTTTATTGTTGTCACCCCTAAGCAAATGTACCATAGTGCGGTTCAAAACCTCTGTTTGTCCATTGATTTGTGGATGAAATGCAGTGATCTTTTTTAATTTAGTGTCCATTAGTCCCCACAAAGTTGACCAAAACTCCCCAATAAATTGAGAATCCCGATCATATATAATTGAAGTAGGCAAACCAAAATGAACCCATACATGTTCAAAGAACAAGTGTGCAATACCCTCCCCAGTAATTTTCTTAGTGCAAGGAATCAAAACACACATCTTGCTAAATCTATCCACAACCACATATAAATAGTCATGTTTTCTTTGTGTCATAGGCAAAATCCCCACAAAATCCATGGAGATACTTTCCCATGGGCGAGTAGGAACAGGCAGAGGAGTGTAAAGTCCTAGTTTCCTATTACTAGGTTTGCTTGTGGCACAAAGAATACATCCCTTAATATATTTAGAAACATTTTCCTGAATACAAGGCCAATAACAATACATCTTCAAATGTGCAACCATTTTATCAACTCTAAAATGACCAAAAATAATAGAAGTATGTGCTTCTCTAATCATGTGCACCCTCTCATTTTGAGGAATACATAGTTTACCCAAATGATACAAAAGATCATTGTGTACATGATAGTCCAATTCTTCTACTTGTCTACTACTCATCAAGTCTTTATAAACATCCTAAAAATCAAGATCATTCACATATTGTTCTTTATAACTTTCATGAGACAAAGAACCATGTTGTAAAAGAATAGATGAAACAACCATAGGAGGCCTAGATAGCATATCTGCAACCTTATTTTGAATTCCTTTTTTATACTTGATCACAAGATGAAATTATTGTAAGAAACCCATCCAAAAAAAATGTCTAGACTATTGTAACTTAGTTTGTGATTGGAGATACTGTAAGGGCTGATGATCTGTATGTATTATTATTTCTTTTCCCATTAAGTAATGTTTCCATTTTTTAACACTTTGAACCAATGCATACAATTCCTTATCGTAAGTTGGATATTTTCTTATTGCACTTGTAAAGGTTTCAGAATGATAACAAACTAGTTTCTTACCTTGCATTAAAATAGCTCCCATAGCATACTCACTTGCATCCATCTTGATCTCAAATGGTTGTTGTATATCAGGAAGTGCCAAGACTGGAGCAGTACTTATCTTTTCTTTCAAAGTGTTGAAGGCTTTTTGATGTTTGCCTCCCCACTGAAAGACCTATTTCACACTTGTCAAAGAATGCAAAGGTGATGCAATATATGAAAATTGAGCAATAAACTTTCTCCAAAACTGTACTGCACCAAGAAAACTTCTAACCTCAGTTGTGTTAGTGGGTGTAGGCCAATTAACAATGACTGCCACTTTTGAAAGATCAATTTTCAATTTACCATGTCCTATAATGTAACCCAAGTATATCAAAGAGGTCTTGCCAAATTCACATTTTGACATTTTTAGAAAAAGTTTTTCCCTTCGTAATGCATCCATGACTTTCTTAATGTGGATCACATGCTCTTCCCATGACTTGCTGAAAATCAATATATCATCTAAGTAAACTATAACAAAATCATCAAGGAACTGTCTAAAAACATCATTCATCAATCTCATGAATGTAGTTGGGGCATTACACAACCCGAAAGGCATAACAAGCCATTCAAACAATCCCTTTTTTGTTTTGAAGGCAGTTTTCCAAACATCACTTTCATTAATTCTTACTTGATGATATCCACTTCTCAAATATAACTTAGTGAAATAAATAGCATGTTTTAATTGATCCAACAAATCATCAATACGAGAAAGAGGGTAACGATTCTTAATAGTAATTTTGTTTAAGGCATGAAAATCAACACACATTCACCAAGTGCCATCTTTCTTTGGCACTAAAATAATTGGTGAACCAATAGGAGATGAACTTAGATGAATAACACCTCTATCCAATAGATCCATTACCTATTTTTTGATTTCCTCATTTTCGACCACTGATAACCTGTACATGCCAATGTTAGGGAGAGGAGAATTCTACAATAGCTAAATTTCATGTTGAACTCACCTTTTAGGGGGCAAGCCCTTAGGATCCTGAAATACATCATCATAATTAGAAATGATTT
This sequence comes from Torreya grandis, assembly GCA_037957365.1. Classification (NCBI taxonomy): domain Eukaryota; kingdom Viridiplantae; phylum Streptophyta; class Pinopsida; order Cupressales; family Taxaceae; genus Torreya; species Torreya grandis. The sequence goes on along the minus strand of JARHVA010000392.1, from coordinate 170,050 downwards.
CAACCAATTCATTCTTGTGTCTAGGATCACACTTTTCCAAAGATTGAGAATTTTTTTTTTCCTTAGACTTAATCAACATGAGACAAAAAGTCTTGCTTGAATTAACTAGTCTTTTCATTTGCCCTGCTGTAACCAAGGAAAGACTTGTTCTAATGTGATGTGCTCTAACTATATATTCAATTCCATCCTTAACAAGCAAGTACTTATTCTCCTCTCTATAGATTGCTTTTCTATCATAAAGATATGGGCTTCCCAAAACAATCCCACATATGTCCAATGGAACAACATCCAACTCAACCTCATCTATAAACTTGGATGTGATGGCAAACCTTAGCCTACAAGTTTGTGAGACTTGTAGCTTCGCATTGTCACACACCCAACCTAGTGGATAAGGCTTCAGATGGGGATTAGTTTGTAAGCCTAGCTTCTTAACAACCTCTTCAAAAATTAAATTTGCTTGTGAACCACTATCAAATAGAGTGTTAATCTTAGTATGTTTTGAAACAACTCTAATGTGGAACAATTCATTTCTTTTCTTATCAACATGCACAAAATTTTATTTAGAAGAAGATGCAACATTAGTGCTAGAAACTGAAAGAGAAAAATCATTATGTAATCCCATAGCTATGATCTTAGTTTCATCACCTAAATCTGAACCTAAGTCCTAAACCATAGCATTAGCCTTCTTTTCTTTCTTTTGATACCTCTTAGGCCTTAACTCAGGATGTAATTTCCAACACTTAGACTCATCATGATTTTTCTTGCAATGATTACAAAATGGTTTTCCTTCTTTTTTAACAGTATAAGTGGATTTCTGTTTACCCTTTCCTGATGAACTTTCCCCTTTGGATTTCTTAACATTAGATTGGTTACTTTTTACTTTAGGAAAAGATTTTTTTGATTGTTTTCCTCTAGCCTCTAAATGAGTGCTTGAACACATACTGCATCTAAATTAGTGGGATTGAACATAAGAATCATATGTCTTAAGTAACTATGCAACCCACCTATATATTTTAGTAGTGTTTCTTGTGTGTATAGAGGAACATTCAAAATTAAAGATTTTTTCTTAAAATATTATGTATAATCTTGAACACTTTGGCCTTTTCCTTGTCTAAAACTTTGCCAATCCATCATGGCTTGTTTCATATAGCCTAAATGATAGAATTTCTTTCTGAGTTCTTCAATAAAATCATTCCAAGTAGAAATTGAGTTACCTTTTTGAAGCTCAATTTCCTTCAACTTACTCTCCCACCAGATGAGAGCTATGCCTCCCATACGAAGAGTAGCCAAATGAATTTTTGACTCATCCCCTGCAATCTTTGGGACCCTGCAATAAACTTCAATCTACTTGACCCAATTATCCAACTTTTTGGCATTAACTTCACCATTAATCATTAGTAATTCAAACTTAATATCCAATTTTAGTGAAGAGATTCCAAATTTTTTTTACCGTCATATGATGGAGAAGGTTTTTCAATGATTCTCATGAATCACCTTCTTTTTCATTCTCGAGTTTCCTTTATTTGTCACGGTATAGTTCCTCAACCATGCTTCTCATGTCCATGAAGGCTCGGCGAAAAGCTTGTTTGGATTCCATCTCTTCTTTGGCCATCCTTGAAGCACACCTTGAACCAATCTCTGGATTATACTCAATGAGTTTTCCTTCACCTTTTTGGGATTTAGACCTTGTCAACATACACTAGCAATCATTGTTAAATAACAACTGCTCTGATACCAAAAATCTGATTTGTAAACTGAAAATACAAGTGTAGTATATTCAAAAATCACTTGTTCATGTTTAAGAGATCCTTCAATTTCTCACTTTTTTTGCGTAATTTTGTATAAATAAATTAAAACTAGATATATCATGAATATCAGAGAAAATTCAAAGAATTCACTAGCAAATTGATAACGGAGTTCGGCTTTAATAGCCTACGTCTCTGGGTCCGTTCAAAGTGAGGACCATTCTCATTAATTTTGTACAACAAATGGCTTCCAAAATCAATACAATTCTTTAATTCACCTTCTCTAATATTTTTTTCCTATAATAATATCTCTCAGACCTGAAAATAATGGCCCAAGGCTGTACAAAGCAATAACAAGTCTCTAACCTTCTTAAATCTCTTTACACAGTCTGCTTTTCGTGTCTATTCAAGTATAAATTAGTCCCTTTTATAACACTTCAACCCCCATGGCTGAAGTGGTCAAGGAATTAATCTTTTAGATGACAAGTCAGGAGTTCAAAACCTCCTCCCACCTTTCTAGGTGCCTTGGCATGAGGAAGGGCGCGCTCAGCATGAAATTTGAAATGAATTCCCTCCTTTTTTGGCACCTATGGACTTGGTTTTGTCCCACATTTTCTAGGAATTTAGTTTTAAATGCCTTAAATATAAATGTTTGACCCCTCTTCAAATGCCTAAGACAAAGGCACCCACTTAGGCCACTGATTTGACTTGGTTCATGCTTGGTTGGCGCCTTTGTTTCAAAGTTTGAAAATTTCAAATAACATGTGAATAAAAACAACAAACCAACATTTTTTTTGCATTGAATTATCTTTCCATGTGCCAAGTGGCTATTGGTCCACTTGGCATGTTTTCAACAGTGCCACATCACTTTCGACACCCCCTGTCACAAGATTTCTTGAACTAGACATATCTTGAGCATCGGGACTCCATTTTTTGAACCGCAAAAAGAGCTAGAAATCTCTCGATGAGTACTAAAATGTGAAAATAATTTGAATATAATTTTAAGACTTTTAAAAAAATATATAATGGTACATGGTTCCACTTGGATCAGGTATAGAGAAAAAGGATGAATAATTGATCTTCTCTATTCTTTCCAAGTTAGGTCTTGACTACTCAGTTTTTGTCTCTACCTTTTATGCTTTGAAACATGCCCTAGAACCTACATGAAGTATGCCATCGTTATATGATTTTGATAAATAATTAACTAGGGAGGAAGACAAACTCATCCAAATGGGTACATTAAAGTCCTCCAAATCACATGGTTTGTTGAGTCATGACAAACTAAAAAATTCAATAAATAAGGAAAAAAAACAAAACAGAAAGGATCAAGAGCAATGAAAGGGTAAAAAATTAGATACTAAGCCAAAAGTATCATATAAGTCCTCCTCTTTAGGTGGGAAATCCAAGAAAGAGAGGATCACATGTGCCTATTGTAAGACAATTGGGTATGATATAACAAAATGTATGAAAAAATAGATTGATCATTTAATAAAGATGCTTGAGAAAAATAACATCAATGTCCCTAATACAGTCAAATCAACCTCATCAGCACAGGAGTCTTCTAAGGAAAAATAAATTAGTAAGGGGAAAGGTAAGGTCAAGGCCCTTGTTATAGTAGCATCTCAGCCATCCACGTGGGTGATTGATTCTAGTACCTCACATCACATGACTTCTTCATGAGACTTGTTCTCATCCTTAGATCCATGTTTTATGCCATCTATTCTAATAGGTGATGATACTTCTATTTAAGTTTGTGGGAGAGGATCTATTCAAGTTAATGATGAAACATTTAAAAATGTCTTACGTATTCCATCAATGTCAACTAATCTCCTATCTGTTTATCAAATCACCCACATTGGATTAATCAAGAAAGTTGAGTTTACTCTAGATTTTGTTGTCATTAAGGAGCTACATAGTAATACTATAGTGGCCATTGGGAAATAAAATAACAAATCAAGGTTTTACACTTTATCAAATTTTTCTCTTGATTATCCTTCTACTGCATTACTCACTCATTCTGATGGAGTGAGCAAACTATGGCATGAGTGATTTGGCCATCTAAACTATCACTACTTAGAACAACTCAGTCAATAAGATATGTTAATAGGGTTGCCTTGTGTTCATTTTTTTATGGTTTTTATGAAGGTTTCATGCTTGGTAAACATCCCAAAGAGAAATATGACAAAGGCAAATCATGGAGAGCCACTGAAATTTTGGAACTAATTCATAGTGATGTTTTTGGACCATTTTCGAAGCCTTCATTCAACAAGGCTAGGTACATGCTTATCTTCATAAATGATTTATCTAGGTATACTTGGGTGTATTTTATTCAACAAAAGTCTGAGGTCTTTAACCATTTTAAGGATTTCAAGGCTCTTGTTGATAAACAGTCAAGGAAAACCATTAGAATTTTTCACACTGATAATGGTGGTGAGTATGTTAATCATTACTTTGAGCAGTTCTGTACTTTACAAGGAATTGATCTATAATGAATAGTTCCATATAGTCTTCAGAATAATGGTGTTACAAAATTTAATAAAATATCTTCGAAGGAAATGACAAACTATATGATACACTCCAAATCACTTACACCACAATATTGGGCAGAAGCCATTAATTATGCTTGCTATATGCAAAATCATGTTCCTCATAAAGCATTGAAATGGATCACTCCTTTTGAAGCTTAGATAAATAAAAAACCTGAAGTTAATAACTTTAGGGTATTTGGATCTCTAGTTATGGCCTGCATTCCTAAGAAGAAATGTAAGGCTATGGAATGTTAGAGTAGGACTTGCATATTTTTTGGGTATATAGAAGGTGTTAAGAGATATAGAATTATTCATCCTACCACACATGATTTTTTCATTAAGAGGAGTGTACGCTTTCAAGAGGGTCCATTAGACTCTATGCATGACACTTCTCCCTCCTCTTTGGACTCTCTAGGATATGATGACTATTTAGATGATTTAGATCATCCTGATCAGATACCTGTTAATGAAGATTCTTATTTCAGTTTAGATGATGAGGATAGTGATAAAATTTCACCTCATTCCATTCATAGTCACATTTTTGAATATGAATAATCTCCCCTTGATTCTTTAATTTTAGGTCCTCTTTGGACTAGATAGACTCTACAGAGTGTAGGTGATTGGGCTGGGAATCCATCAGATGTTAGATGGATTCATTCACATTTTAAAGTTGTTCTACATGTATTCATTGCTTGTGCTTCTGATCCATAATCATTTCATGAGGCATTTGTCATTCCTAAGTGGGATACAACTATGCATGAAAAGTATAGTTCCTTAATTAGGAACAACACTTGGGAATTATTATTGCTTCCCAAGGGAAGGAAACTTGTTCGATGTAGGTGGATCTATCAAAAAAAATTTGTAGTAGATTGGTTAGTGGATAAGTTCAAAGCACGATTAGTAGCAAAAGGATTTTCATAAGTTCCTAGCATAGAATATACTAAAACATTTGATCCAATCATGAAAATGAACTCTATTCGACTCACTCTTTCCATTGCCACAACTTATCATTAGGATGCTCATCAGATGGATGTGAAGAGTGCCTTTATTCATGGTGACCTTGAGGAGGAGATATATATGGAACAACCAAAAGGTTTTGTATAAGATTCTTCCTTAGTGTGTAAACTTTGGAAATCTATCTATGGCCTCAAAAAGGCCCCTTGGGCTTGGTATGCCAAGATGGATTCATTTCATCTCATAGTTGGGTTCACTATATATAATTCTAATCTAAATTTCTACATCTTGTGGCAAGATAATTCACTCTTGATTATGGTTCTATATGTGGATGATCTATTGATCATAGGGAGTTATTCATCCTCTATTGTAGCAGTGAAAACTACTCTACATGATAGATTCTTTATGACTAACTTGGGTTTATTGCATTACTTCCTTGGTATTGAGATTTCACAATCTGACTCAGGTATTACCATTGCACAATCCAAGTATGCTCTTGATTTGCTCACACATTTTCACATAAATCCAACTCCGACTCTATTTCTAGAGTCAAACTTGAGGCTGAGTGTTCTTTTCCATTGGTTTATGCTACCTTGTATCGATAACTAGTTGGTAGCTTCATCTATCTAACTCACATTAGACTTGATATTTCATATGTAGTGGGCATGGTCTCTAGGTTTATGCTGATAATGCATGAACTACATTAGAAACCAACCAAACAGATTCTCCACTACATTTAGGGTACTCATAGTTTTGGGATTCATTATGGAGTAGGCATTGATATTGACTTGATTGGATACACAGATTCAGACTAGGTTGGCGATATTCAACATCATAAGTCCACTTTAGGATATAGTTTCTCACTTGGTTCAGGACCAATTAGTTGGTCTAACAAGAAGTAGAATGCTATTGCTTTATCATCTACTGAGGTTGAATATAGAGGGGCTATCAATGTTACTACTAAAGTTATTTAGATTTAGGGGTTTATTATTGAGTTTGGTATACAGTTTTTGCAACCCATAATCATCTTTTATGATAACCAAAGTACCATCTAGATCTATAGGAATCTGGTCCAACATCAATGGACCAAGCATATTAAGATTCATATGCACTTCATTTGAGAGCTCATTCATGGACAGGTCATTGATCTCAATTTTTTTTAGACTACAGAGTAGATAGCTGATACCTTCACTAAACCCTTCACTGAGAGTAAGTATATTCACTTGCATGCTCTTCTTGGGATATGGGTTGCATCAACATCATATTCAAGGGGGGCCTTCTAGTCCTCTTCTTCTTTGCTGTCTTTTAGGGGGAGTTTTTCCTATGAGCTTTCTCCTTTTCCTTCACTTTGTGAGAGTTGCATTGTACTTGGGTACCTCATTAGGCCATGTTGTCGGGACCCAATTTTGTTTGCCCACTTAAGTTATGCTTAAGGGGGGTGTTAGTGTAGGATATTATTTTCTTTGTATTTATTATTATGGATTATTCCTACACATATGTTTAGATTGCTTAAGTGTTATTTTTAGGTCACTTAAATGTCATAAATGAGGTAATTAAGTTGCACATGCATATGGAAAAATTATTGTCAAATTGGTGGGTAAGGATACCTTTACCCACCAATATTGACATATGGACCACACAAACCATTTGGCAAAAGTCTTGTGTTCACATTGCAAAATGTCTTAGCTCTATGCCTCCATTTTACCTATAAATACACCTCTCATCTAAGATATTTTTTAATGAGTTATGAATGCAATATTATCATAATTCTGCTCTATTTTGATTTCAGTGTCAACAACAAAGTTCTGATTCTATTTGATTTGTACTTACAGTTCATGTGTTTGATTCTATCAGTTAGATCTCAGATAATTCCATCAATATATATACACACACACACACACACACACACACACACACACACACACTTACAGTTCATATATATACACTTACAGTTCATGTGTTTGATTCTACCAGTTGGATCTCAGACAATTCAATATATATATATATATATATATATGTATGTATGTATGTATGTATGTATGTATGTATGTATGTATGTATGTATGTATGTATGTATGTATGTACTCCTTTTCCTAAATACCTTCCTCTTTGTGGTGGGCAAAAGGTAAAAGAATATATTTATTTGTGACTATGGGAGAATAAGGGAGGTGTGTAAATTCATTTATTTTATTTTTCAACTAAATGATTTACTTCACCTTCTTTTCGAGATAAATCTATATTATCTCATACTAACAATATTTTATCTATTTGATTCTTGATTTTTTTATTATGATGGGATTTTTTTTTCATGCTTACTAATTTTAAACTCTTAAATATCTTGATATAAAATTAATCTATTGATTTGGGAAGATTCGACCTATAATATTTTATTTGGATTAGAGGTCAAACCTAGAAAGTTATCAAATTTATTTATGTCCTTAGCCTAAATTAAGAAAAGCTATCTTTTCCAAACTGAGCTTTACATTCTCTTCTTGAGTCTTTTTAAAATGTTTTTATCCACCTTCCTCCATGTACTCTTACTATATTTCATTTTTAGGCATATTTTTGCTCCAAACGTCTCACTTTATGGCAAATGGGACATACTAGGGAAAAATTTTCAAGTTATATTTTTTGATTCCGACTGCCATACCTGGAGGTTAAAAGGATTAATGTAGGGATATCCATCCTTACACTACTAATTAAATAAAATATTTAATAGATCAAATGTATTTTGGATTTAATAACTACATCAATTACTATTAATTGTCCAAAAAATTTAGAATTGCCCTTAATAACTTCATCTTTCCAAAGTTCAAGAGGTAGCCCTGGAATTATGAACCATGTAGGTATTTATTTGATATCATCCTTATTTGGATCAAACCCTAGTTTCTATTTTTTAAAAATAAATCATGTTTTTTCAAGGATCACAACTCCATTTAAAAATGACTTCACATAGTCTCTATGAGCCAAAAATAAAATATAAAAATTCCTTTGGATAGCATAAATATATTCACATTAACATTTGGATTCCACTTATGTTTTGCCCATCTTCCGATTGCATCAATATTAGGTCTATTACCAATAAATTTTCCAATGATAGAGTTAGTTATTCTATTGGAAGATATATCTACCAGTGAGTTAGGTATTTTGATAACAAATAATTCATTATTATTAATGGGATATAACTCTATAAAATGATCACTTTCTAAATAAGTCTTCAATTTGAAGAGATCTGCTCAAGCTTTTTTCTCATTCATCCCATGATTGTCAGAGAACATTTTCCCCTTTTGGATTAGTCATCATAGTGACTATTTTTTCCTCCTTTTTATTCCATTCAAAAGGATTTGAACAAGTGCAAGGATATATGGGGTTCCATCATGAGCCATCCTCCTCTTTTTCCTCATTGATACTACCCACCTCTATTTTCTCATATATGCACTTTGAAAGTTTTTGCCAAGGAACAAGTTTAAAAATTATCTATAGAACCATTCATATGAATGGTAATTCTATAACCTTAATCTATAGTGCATATAGGGATATGTGTGGCCGACTTGTGGTTTACATACCTTCATATTATCTTATTACATTTCTTGATACTCTTAGTATGGTCAGCCTATGGAATAACCATGGCTAAGTAGAGTATATATAGGAGGTAGAGGTTAGTCTTTTATCATCATATTATGAAACATGTTATTATTATATTATTGTGGAGGTCACCCCTTGAAGTGGCTCAGTCATAATATTCAAGTATTCTGCTCTTTCACCAATTATTATTATGGATATGCTTATTCTGCTCTTAGTTATGTGATATATAATTATATTATTACAAATCATCTAAGTAATTTCCTTACAAGTTGTATTATAACTTCAATTTGGGTAAGTTTTTGTGATGCAAGTTTTTCAGATCTGGCATCCTAAGCACTAGAAGGCCAAAAAAAACATAACTTGTGATCTAGGTGGAATTGATTTTTTCATCACCGTAGTTTTGCTTATGAGGTTTTTTTTTATAAAAAAGAAAAGATAATGAGGTAAAAAAAAGTATGGAAATTATTTTTTACATTGCATAAATTAGCAATCATTGGATTTATCTCTATGAGATAATCATAATGGTATATTCTACTGGTATCCTTTTTCTATAAATTTTTTTCACCCTTGTGCATAATATTAGTAGTTGGATTCATCTCGATGAGATGATCATAATGGTCTATTCAATCAGTAATTTTTTTTCAAGGCTGAAACCCTCTTAAGGTTTGTGCATGGCTGGTCCAAACACTTGAGGATGTGGGAAAGGGAAAGAAAATCTGAAAACTCCTCACAAGAATGACATGGAGTCTATAATTTCTAAACCATATATTTTAGAAGCAGTTCAACAACTTAAGTTAGAGTTGTAGGTCATCGTGAAAAAATATGATTTTGATATGGTTCAAAGGGACATTACATAGTTGAGAGGGGTCTTAGATAGCATGATGAATCAATTGCAAAAAATATTTGGGAAATTGGCCAACTTATTAGCTCACCACTACAAAATAGCCCTCCACAACTTTAGTTTGGTTCTCCTCTTCCAAACAATACCAATACCAATCTTAGCCCTAAGTCGATGTTACCAAAATTGGACCTGTGTAAGTTTGATGGTAATGATCCACTCATCTAGATCACTCAAATTGAAATTTTATTTTATCTACATCAGACTTCATGTTCACAAAAAGTGGTTATGGCCTGTATATAACCAAAACTTGAGCCATTTATTTGGTATTATTGATTGTGTGCTCAAAAGAAAAAGAAGGGTGTCCCAGCTTCATGGTTAATATTTTTTGAGGAGTTGCAACTCCACTATCACAAAAATGTCTCTAAAAACTACTCCAGTTAGGTAGCTACATTATACCATACTGGGAATTTAAAGGACTACATTCATCAATTTTATAATCTCTCCTTACATGTGGCAAACATCATCGAGGAAAATCTAACTGACCTATTTTGGGTGGCCTCAAAGATAACATCCAATTGGAGGTTTGCATGTTTCATCCTAGTACTCTATCTGAGGCCATACTAAGGGAATGCATTGATGAGGCAAAGGAGTTAGTCAAATGAATACCTTTCACCAATGTTCATGAACAAACCTTCCCAACACCATCATTTTCATAGCCTACCAAATTGACACCTCAATAAGTGGAAGAAAAGTGTGCAAAAGGTTTATATTTTAAATGCAATAGAAAATGGAGCAAAGGACATAAATTCATTTTAAAAAAATTATTTTACATTAATGGTGTCAATAAGGAGTAAAAAGATGAGGAGGATTCAAGGGAAGGTTTGAAAGAACCTGGGGATGAATCTAAAAATTCTTGATCTACTATTTCCTTTCATGCACTTTCTGGCATTAGTACTCCTCAAACTCTTAAGGTGGTAGGTTTCCTAAAGAAACAAAAGATAAATATGTTAATTAAATATATGAGTACACATAATTTCATCACCAATAATTTGGAGACTCATTTGAACTATTTGATTTACCTAGCTCTAGACTTTAGGTTACGACTATAGATGGTAGTACAATCAACTATTCTAGAAAATGCCATAATATTGAGCTTTTTATTAGAAACTACTTGTTAGATTACCCTATGTTTGTTATTCTTATGGTAGGAGATGACATTATTTTGGGACTATAGTGGCTCACTACATTGGGAACTATTAATATGAATTTTTAGGAACTATTCATGAGGTTCCATTCAGAAGGCAAGACCTTTGAACTATGTAGATTACAGGCTAAAGCTCCACAACTCGTTAGTTCTCACTAGATGATGAAGATTCTGAGAAAATGTACAAAAGGATTTTTGGCATGATTATTTTCCATAGAGGTTCAACAAACCAATGAATCTACACATTTTGATTTTTAAAGGGTACTGGATGACCATTCTATTATTTTTGGTGACATGCCAAAATGACTTCATCTAAGTTATGTGCATGATCATGCCATCAGGATCATTCTAGGAAGTAGACCACCCAACATCTATGTTGGATTATTTTATGATACAAAAATAGTTATTGTGTTTTTGTTTTATTTAGTTTTATTTTATTGTTGGTTATCGGGTTGGTTATTCCCATGAGTTGGTTTTATTTAACCAACTTCTTCTCCGTAATCTTTTTAAAGCTTACATTGTATAAAAATAAAATAGATTTTATATTGAATATATTTTTCCTCAGCTTGGTTGTAACATTGGTATCAGAGCCATGTATTAAAGGATGAATCCATGGATTTGAAAGTGGAAAGAGAAAGAGCCATGCAGTAGGATTAATAGTGCACTTATACAGTGATAATTACATTCTTAGGATTTCTAGTCTATGATGTTGTGGAAGAGTGGCACAATGGACTGTGAGTTATGCCATTATCATATTTAGTTTTTTTATGATTTTTTATAATTCTTGGTTAAACACTACCTTGGTATGAATCTTTAACTTGCTTGAAACAAAACATTCCATTGTATGTTACACCAATGTTTAATGTTAGAATTTGTATCTTTTGAACTGAGGACTTATCAACAAGTATTAAAGGAAATTTCTTCTCTATTGTAATAACAACTCCATTTTTAACTTTTATTCTAAGCAATGTTTGACCAGATCTAACGGCCATTAGATCATGCTCAATCTGTACAAGCTTTCCCAAAGGACTGAAAGTGGTGAGAGAAAATGAATACTAGTTTTCTCTCATTGTTCATGATTACTTCAAAAGTATTGGTGTATAGAAGAGAAAATAATATGAGAAGAGATAGAGGAATCAAAATTAAATGTTAAATAATAAAAGGGTTTTGAATGGGAGAAAAGTTTTCTTTCGATAAATTTTTTAAATATAGGTATTTTTTATTTTTTATTTTCCATTAGGAGATAAAAAATATATAAAGTATCTTGTATTTTGATTACTAAGTTTGTTGATGGCAAGATGTCTAGTCAAATTTTTTTATTCCTTTAAAAAAAGAGAGAGAGAGGAAAAAATTCTTGAGTTCAAAACTCAATGATAATATTTTTGGTCAAAAATAATTTTTTTGACATCATTTTATAATAGGAGTTATAAGGTGTCAAAGTTCCATAATTTTATATATTTGGAATCTATTTGGAAAGTAAAGGCAAAACCTCAATAGCATTCCTATATTTATTCTTTTAGCATCATGGTTAAAATTGTCACTCTCATATCTAAAAATGGAAAATTGTCACCTAAAATCGACAAATAATGGAGTAGAAACATGGAGAACACTCTCATATTTAATAATTTATGGGAAATCACTAAGAAATAAACCACACCACCAACTAAGGTGACAAAATTAGTTGAATATTAGAAACATGATAAGTGTGCTCTTGCCCTATTAAAATCATATTACATTAAACATGTTATCATTCATATTGAGGTGGTTAAAAATAATGCATGGAAAGCATTAAAAGATTTATATGAAAAGTAACCTACATACAAGAATATTGACCTTCTTATGCAACTTTTTAATAATAAAATGATAGATAATGAAGACATCTTTGAATATCTTTCTTGCATGAAAACATTGAAAAAAGAATATTGCATAATTGGTGGTAAATTGATGATGACATGTTGATTCCATCACATTGAATGGTCTTAATTATGCATACACAATTTTTTTTGAAATTTTAAAGCTTAGTGATGAGCTTAATGGTGCCACATTTGACACCATCTATGAGTTATTGACTAAACATGAGAGACAAATTGCAAAGAAAAAATGTACACCTATTGAAGAGGTTCACTATCTAAAGAACATGTACCATCATAGAGATCATCATCATGTACAATGAAATTTTTATAAGCATTCTCTAAAACACTCTCAATGATTTTATCCACATCATTCTAAATTATCTCCACAATAATCATGTCAACACTCTCTAGGGTTTTCCAAATGTAGACATCATCATAAGCATTCTTCTCACCTTGTATTTCTTCTAGTGATTCAACATCTTCCAGATCTCATAGACATAGGAAAGAGCCCACATTTTTCAAATGTGGTGGAATTGGACATCTTGTAGATGTATTTCCTTCATGATGACCTTGTTCTCCACATAAAAATAAAGTTGACTCAAATTATGTGGATCATTCTAGCAATAAATCTTCTGATTACTCTAGTTATTTTAACACATCCTCTAATTAGGAAGCATCCTATATGGATGAGTTCTATGGTCCCGATGGACCTAACACCATATTTTGAGTGATCAATGATTCACCCATCTTGTGTAAGCTACCACCATCAAGACTAGGATTTTTTATAAAAGTAATATTTTGGATTGTGTTCTTTCTTTTAATTTGAGTTTTGGATTTCCATACCTGATATTCATGTTATGGAGTAGACAAGATTGTTTGATTTTGTTTCTCTCGATGCATAACTTCTCACCTCTCACCTAATAGGGGGAGAAGATATCATATTTATTGGTCTTCGATCAATCATTGATGATAGTACAATTTGATACGGGTTGCTAGCACTTTCAGTGTTGAGAAAAGGTCATCAATATTTATTGGACATCAGGGACATATGCCATACATAATACGAGGTTTGTCACTTGGATGGGTTCTTGTGTAGGACCTTATGTGGGTTGATGTAGTTGGACATGCTTGATTGTGTTCTACTATAGTACAGTATGGTGACCACCAAGGTTGAGAAGGATTTGATCATGTTCATTGGCCTTTTTTTACAAAACTCATAAGGGCGAGATTCTTTAGGGAGTGAGATTAGTTTTTGGTCAGTGCCAGAGGTATAGTGCACCACTTGTAGTTGAGATATAGTTCCTTTGATGACTTCAGAGTCATTTCTCTAGTTCTTTCTTCTTCTATACCAATTTGGATCAAGGGGGAGTTTGTTGGATTATTTTATGATCCAAAAAATATTCAGTTTGTTTTTGTTTTATTTAGTTTTAGTTTATTGTTGATTGTCAGGTTGGTTATAACCATGACTTGGTTTTATTTAACCAACTTCTTCTCCATAATATTTTTAAATCTTACCTTGTACAAAAATAAAATAGCTTTTATATTAAATATATTTTGTTAAATTATTTCTCCATGGCCTGGTTGTAACAATCCAACCCTATAGGTATCACTATGCAAAAAAAGTGAAATTAAAAAGATAGTACAAGAGATGTTGGAGGTAGGAATGATTTGACATAATAAAAGTGAATATTTCTCCCCAGTGGTTATTTTGCAAAATAAGGATGATAGTTAGATGATGTGCTCATACTATTAAAAAATCAATAACTACACCATCAAATATAAGTTTCCTATTTCATAATTGATGATTGTATATATGAATTACATGGTGATAATTATTTTAACAAGTTATAAATTCACTCTATATATCATTATAATAACATTCATGATGAGGACATACCTAAAAGAACTTAAAAAACTCATGAAGTCCATTATGAATTTATGGTCATGCCTTTTGGCTTCACAAATGTACCATCTACATTTTAGAGTTTGATGAATACTATTTTTAGGCCATTTTTTAGAAAGTTTATATTATTTTTCTTTGATGATATCCTCATCTATAATACGAGGTTTGTCACTTGGATGGGTTCTTGTGTAGGACCTTATGTGGGTTGATGTAGTTGGACATGCTTGATTGTGTTCTACTATAGTACAGTATGGTGACCACCAAGGTTGAGAAGGATTTGATCATGTTCATTGGCCTTTTTTTACAAAACTCATAAGGGCGAGATTCTTTAGGGAGTGAGATTAGTTTTTGGTCAGTGCCAGAGGTATAGTGCACCACTTGTAGTTGAGATATAGTTCCTTTGATGACTTCAGAGTCATTTCTCTAGTTCTTTCTTCTTCTATACCAATTTGGATCAAGGGGGAGTTTGTTGGATTATTTTATGATCCAAAAAATATTCAGTTTGTTTTTGTTTTATTTAGTTTTAGTTTATTGTTGATTGTCAGGTTGGTTATAACCATGACTTGGTTTTATTTAACCAACTTCTTCTCCATAATATTTTTAAAGCTTACCTTGTACAAAAATAAAATAGCTTTTATATTAAATATATTTTGTTGAATTATTTCTCCATGGCCTGGTTGTAACAATCCAACCCTATAGGTATCACTATGCAAAAAAAGTGAAATTAAAAAGATAGTACAAGAGATGTTGGAGGTAGGAATGATTTGACATAATAAAAGTGAATATTTCTCCCCAGTGGTTATTTTGCAAAATAAGGATGATAGTTAGATGATGTGCTCATACTATTAAAAAATCAATAACTACACCATCAAATATAAGTTTCCTATTTCATAATTGATGATTGTATATATGAATTACATGGTGATAATTATTTTAACAAGTTATAAATTCACTCTATATATCATTATAATAACATTCATGATGAGCACATACCTAAAAGAACTTAAAAAACTCATGAAGTCCATTATGAATTTATGGTCATGCCTTTTGGCTTCACAAATGTACCATCTACATTTTAGAGTTTGATGAATACTATTTTTAGGCCATTTTTTAGAAAGTTTATATTATTTTTCTTTGATGATATCCTCATCTATAATACGAGGTTTGTCACTTGGATGGGTTCTTGTGTAGGACCTTATGTGGGTTGATGTAGTTGGACATGCTTGATTGTGTTCTACTATAGTACAGTATGGTGACCACCAAGGTTGAGAAGGATTTGATCATGTTCATTGGCCTTTTTTTACAAAACTCATAAGGGCGAGATTCTTTAGGGAGTGAGATTAGTTTTTGGTCAGTGCCAGAGGTATAGTGCACCACTTGTAGTTGAGATATAGTTCCTTTGATGACTTTAGAGTCATTTCTCTAGTTCTTTCTTCTTCTATACCAATTTGGATCAAGGGGGAGTTTGTTGGATTATTTTATGATCCAAAAAATATTCAGTTTGTTTTTGTTTTATTTAGTTTTAGTTTATTGTTGATTGTTAGGTTGGTTATAACCATGACTTGGTTTTATTTAACCAACTTCTTCTCCATAATATTTTTAAAGCTTACCTTGTACAAAAATAAAATAGCTTTTATATTAAATATATTTTGTTGAATTATTTCTCCATGGCCTGGTTGTAACAATCCAACCCTATAGGTATCACTATGCAAAAAAAGTGAAATTAAAAAGATAGTACAAGAGATGTTGGAGGTAGGAATGATTTGACATAATAAAAGTGAATATTTCTCCCCAGTGGTTATTTTGCAAAATAAGGATGATAGTTAGATGATGTGCTCATACTATTAAAAAATCAATAACTACACCATCAAATATAAGTTTCCTATTTCATAATTGATGATTGTATATATGAATTACATGGTGATAATTATTTTAACAAGTTATAAATTCACTCTATATATCATTATAATAACATTCATGATGAGGACATACCTAAAAGAACTTAAAAAACTCATGAAGTCCATTATGAATTTATGGTCATGCCTTTTGGCTTCACAAATGTACCATCTACATTTTAGAGTTTGATGAATACTATTTTTAGGCCATTTTTTAGAAAGTTTATATTATTTTTCTTTGATGATATCCTCATCTATAATAAAAATTGGGAAGAACATTTAAAGTATGTGAAATAGGTACTTTCAATTCTGGAACAACACTAGCATTATGCCAAACCTACCAAATGTGTTTTTGGTGTCTAAGAGGTGGAGTACTTGGGTCATATTGTTTCACATGAAGGAGTGAAAGTTGATCCTAAAAAAATCCAAGTGATGGTGTATTGGAAGGGTCATAAGACCCTCTAAGGATTTTTGGGGTTAACTAATTACTATTGCAGGTTTGTCAGAAATTATGGTAGCATTGCAGCCCCACTCACCTCTTTGTTAAAGAAAGACTCCTTTGAATGGACTGATTTATCTACCAAGGCATTTAAATATTTGAAAATCACTATATGCACAAATCTAGTTTTAGATACTCCTAATTTTTAAAAAACTTTTGTTGTGGAGTGCGATACATCAAGATATGGCATGGGGATTTTACTCGTGTAAGAATGCAGACCACTATCATTTGAAAGTTTCCAACTAAAGGGAAAAAATAGGCTCAAACCATTCTATTAGAAAGATATGATGGCTATTCTACATGCAGTGAAATAATGGAGACTTTATATGATAGGTTGTCACTTTTAGCTAAAAATTGATCATGACAGCCTCAAATATTTTTTGGAATAATGATTTTCATCTAAACAATAGAAAAAATGGGTGAATAAAATTTTAGGCTATGATTTGTAAATAGTGTATAATAAAGGAAAATAAAATGTGGTGGTAGATGCCCTCTCCCAGCAGGATGAATTAGTTGAGGCATTGTTATGCACCATGACTATGTGGCAGACATATTGGCTAAAGGAAGCAAGATCAAAATGGAAGAATGCTAGTGATACCAAGGATTTGATTCATAATCTTCAGTAGGGTTCTAATGAATTTGAAAAAATTACATGGAATGGGAACACTTTATGGTATAAATATAGATTGTAACTTTGTAAGTATTCTCTCCTCAAACATAAAATTATTTCATAACTTCATGCCTCTCCACTTGGAGGTCACTCCAGCTTTTTGAAAACATATCATAGAATCAAACAAGATTTCTTTTGGGAAGGACTCAAGGGGGATGTCCAAAAATATGTGGCTAAGTTCATGGTATGTCAATAAAACAAAGGTGAAACCATTAAGACCTTGGGTATGTTTTAGCCTTTATCCATCCCTAGCTAGCATTGGGAAGAGGTTTTCATGGATTCCATTATGGGGTTACCACAATCTAAGGGTAAAATTTTTATCATGGTAGTTATGGATTGAATCACCAAATGTCATTATTTTTCTCCTTATCATATCCATTTATTTATAGTATAGTAGCTTTTGATTTTGTCATTACAGTTCAAAAATTTCATGGTAGTCCAAATATAATTGTAAGTGACTAAGATCCAATATTTACTAGTGAATTTTGGACTGAAATATTTGCATGTTTTAGCACCTAATTGGCTCATTAATCATCCTATCATCCTCAATCTGATGGAAAAATAGAGGTAGTCAACAAATGGTTGAAAGGGTATCTTCATTCTTTTATTTATAACAAATAGGAAAAATGGGTTCATTGGCTACCACTTGTCGAATGGTGGTATAACACTTCTTCCAAGATGTCTCATTTTTTGGAATTGTATGGGTATCACCCCCCATTCATCAATTTAACTTTGATCATGCATCCTAAGGTTTGAGTTATTAAAGAACACATTCACCATCAATAAGAGGTACTAGTCAGATTATGAGAGAATTTAACAATGGCACAAAATCAAATGAAGTAGAAAATAAATCAACACCAGAGTGAGCAACATCTTGGCATAGGTGATTGGGTCTTTATGTGTTTTCATCTATATAAGTAGATGTCTCTAAAGTAATATAAAAAGGATAACAAGTTATCACCAAAGTATGATGGCCCTTATTAGATCTTGTAGCTAATTGGTATTGTGGCTTACAAGCTGGGATTACCCCCATCCACTCACATACATCTAGTATTCCATGTATCTTTCTTGAAGAAGGTAATTGTTCATATAGTTTTCACTTAGATTGAATTACCTAAATTGGATGAATAAGGCTAGTTATCTTAGAACCTGAAGAGATCCTTAATATGTGTACGAAGAAAGTGCAGACCATAGTGATTGAGGAGTATATGATCAAATGGAAGAACCTACATTTTTAAGATGCAATATGGGAGTATGAAAAATTCCTACAACAATATCCTAGTTTGATTTAATGTTGAGGATAATGTTGTCTTGAAGGGGAGAGGCATGTTACACCCTTAACCTATAGTGCATCTAATGATGTGTGTCCAACTTGTGGCTTACACACCTTCATAACTCGATGTTCTTAGTATGGCCATCCTGTGGAATAACCATGGCTAAGCAGAGTATAAATAGTAGGTTGTGGTTAGTCTTTTATCATCATATTAAGAATTTTGTTCTTATTGCATTATTATAGAGGTCACCCCCTTGAAGTAGCTTAGTTATAATATTCAAATATTATACTCTTTCACCAATTATTGTTGTGGATCTACTTATTCTACTTTTAATTTTGTGATATATAATTCTATTATTTCAAATCATACAAGTAATTTCCTTACCTATAATATTGGATGGATTTATTCAACATTTTAAAACTTTGATTGTTGATTTTGGATGAATTTATTCAATGGTTGAAACTTTTTATTTTTAAAAAAAAAAATCTTAGATTTTCTCACCCAATGTTCTCATTCTTGTTTATTCCAATATTTTCAAAATTATGTTAATTTGTTTAACAAATATTGGGTTTTCACTAGTTTTAACATTTATTTTCAATTTTCAATTTCTTCCTCATCAAAATAAGTCACTTTAGTTTGGTCTTTCTCTTTCTTATCTTGTATAATTCTCAGACTTATTTTTTAATAATATTTTATGTTCATAAGCATTTGGATAATCACCTTCACTATTTTTTTATGACTCTTGCTCAAATTATATAGCTTTATCATTCATTTGTTTTCCATTTTTACCCCACTTCAAGTAGTTACCACCACCATTAGTTTTGGTTCACCATTACTTATTCCTGGTTATTTATTTCTTGAGTTGTCCTTATGTTATTTTATCATTATTTGGAATTCTCTTATTTTATTTGACATGTATGTTCATTTAATTCTATTGCCTTCCTCTCCATGCATCAGTTCATTACATTTCCCTTTGATCTATTAGACCTTCGGTATTTTATTTGGATGTTTTTCACCTTTTAGTGAATGCGATCCTTCCGATTCATTTGTTTTCATGCCTTCATTATTATATAACTATTCCTGAGGGAAAGGAAAAGATTCATATGTTCCTATCTTGTGTAAAAAACCACATTCAAACTATGGTTCCTCCATGCAGTTCCTCATAATATGTCTAATATTTTGTATTTATAACAGGTATAAGGTGGTATCTACTCTCTATATCCCTAGTTATATCCTTGATTATAACCTATCCTTCTTTGGTATCTCCCTCTTCTTATGTGGCGTCCACCTATTTAAATTCCCTAGGACCCTCCTTAGTACCCACCTTGGTTGTTATTATAGTATTGAGGCTAGGAAATTTGGAGTGAAAAATCTTATATGGCTAGAGGGTTTAGGTATTGTTGGCCAAAATATGGTATAGTAATATCCTAATTTTGTTTGCATTAATGCCATATGTTAGACTAATTATACCCATATTATATTTCCCCTTCGTATCTCCACCATCATATCATGTCCAATGCATGTGTGATTATACATTTTTAATGATCCATAATTAGTAAAATACATCAATTAGGTGGTTTTTTTTGCTACATCCATCATTTGACATAATTAATGTGGGTATTAGTCATATGTTTGACATATGTAATAATAAATTATATCTCTATATCAATTATTAAATTCATGGGGCATGTGATGCGTGTCATTGTTACCCTTTCATTTAATTAACTCCAGTTTATATCATTATTTACTAAGGCCAGTGTCTGAAGCTATTTGTAATAAGGTGTTTTTAAGATTTAGCTAATAGTTATGTGTTTGGGGATTTTTTGGTGAAATGATCTACTCTAAACCTTTAATCTAAAAAATTGTAAAGAAAACACTCTTTCAAAAATATCAATTTGACTTAAAAGTAATCACACTTGCTTCTGAAATGAAAAATCTTGTTGTTAATAAACACTCAATGATGATAAAGGAAAACACACTGAAATATGGAATTGCATAAACACACTTAAAACTAAGATTACAAAATTAAATTTACTAGGTTTGTAGAATTAAATTTACTTTATCTAATAATATGCTTTTGAAATAAAGAGATCAACACTACATCAAATGATAACATGCACACTAATAATTTAGCACCTATAGGTTAACAATCTATATACTATAAATGCATTTGATTGAATTAACACTACTAGAAAGTAATGCGTAAATACCAAACACATGTCCTTATTCCTTGGGTGAGTGGGCCTTTGATCACCTTTAGATCATGAGGAAGAATAACTTAGTACTTCATTAATGCAGTCAACTTGATTAATTCATGAAAATTAGAATTATAGATTCACAATATTCTATGTTCACAAAACTTTGCTTCTATTTCTCCCAAAATCTACTACTAATCAGGGTCTACCTTTTATTCAAATAAAAATATAATAGCTTCCTATATCTTGGTAAGTACTAGTTCGTTCTAACAAGATTGTGTATGCTAAGATTGGTTTTGACTACCAAAATAAGAGATATGTGTTATAACAAAGATCCATGCACTTTGAGGAAAAATATGAGATTTGTAACTACATATTTAAACCAATTTTGTTACCAAATATTTCTTTCCTTGATTTATAAAATCTTGTTTTAAATACAAATCTATATCTAAAAACATCTATAAAAGGGAAGTCTATATATATATATATATGTATATATATATATATATATATATATATATGTGTGTGTGTGTGTGTGTGTTTCTATCGCTAATTTTGCTTTTCAGATTTAAGAAAAAGAAGAAACTAAAGAGATAAATGGACAAGGCATGGGAAGTACTTGGATATAGACTGCGCACCGTAATCCAGACGTTTGTGGGCACCCCTCTTTGGCTGTGGAGGAATGACACCTGCAAAGAAGAAAACTTGGACAAGAAAATGTTAGATGGATAGGCGGTGGGTTGCCAAGCGAAAGCCTGTTCCCAGAAGTATGAGAACTTCTTTAAGGGAGGTCAACCCACTATTTTGATAAAAGATAAATGACTGATAAAAAGATAGAATGCTAAAAAGGACTGAAATGATAGCAAACTGAAAGAGAAAAGGAAGCAAAGGCTTACCTGGAAGAAGCTGTCGGCCTGGTTGCAGTCACCGACGTCGGTGGTCCTACCGGCGTCGATTGTCGGGTCTACCGACGTCGGTTAGTCTGCCGACGTCGGTGGGGGAATTGACTGGCGTCGGTCAGGGCAATGGCCTCTAGACGGGTCTGGTCAGGGTCCTGGTCTGTGGATGGTCCGGGATTGGTCAGTGGTCTGTTTAAGGATGGTCTGTGGACGGGTCTGAGTCTGATTTGAGGCAGTCAGGGGGTCTGTGCAGAGATACAAAGAGTCAAATGGACAGAGAGGGACAGAGAGATAGAGGAAGCCAATCAGGGAGATAGGAATCCGGGTCTGGGTGATGGTCAGAATTGAGGGAAAGAAGTGCTAAATCTAGTTTAGAAATGACTAGAAAGCATAAAGAAAACAAACAGAGTACAACATACCTGTGCCCTGCTGAAGAAGGTGTTGATCTTGTTGCTGGTGATGTCGGATGTGAAACCTGTTGCTGATGAAGATTCCCTATTATTCACTTGCAGAAGCCTGCTGTGTACCTGAGGGAGAGAGTCAGATTGATTGGTAGAGAGATTGCTGATATAAGGGTCTGATACGAAGGTTCAAGAGTCGGGATGCCAGGGAGAAAATGCAGAGAGCGAAGAGAAGCCAAGAGGGAGAGAAAACGGTGCAGAAGCCATTATGAAGGGTGCCGACGCCGGCAATATCGCCGATGTCAGTCGACGGTTGACCGACGTCTGCGGATAAAAGGCCGAAAAAAGGCTAAAAATAGCCTTCTATCCATTTCCCAAACGCCGGGTCGAATGAATGCGAGGATGAAACGGTCGACGGGGGTTAAATGGGCGAGTGAAGAGATTGGAATGGGAGTCTAAGGCATTAAATGGCCATGTGGGGAATGAAGGGGATCCAAGGAGGGTATCCTAGGGTGGCGAGGTGGCAAGGAGAGGGAAAAATGGACTTATTTAATTAAAAATAGATGATTATTTTCAATTAATAAGACCTAGGTAGGTTAGGGATAGTCGAAGTGGCAAGGGACCAAGGGGAGAGAGGAAGACCAAGGGTTAGACACTTTTTAGGTGTCTACATTTGCCCCTTTTTGTCTTGTTGGTTGTTCTAGATGAACTGCAAGACAAAAATAGGGAGTGGTTGCCCCAAGTGAAGGATGATGTGGATTGCCCCGAAGTATGGATGAGGTGTTCCCCCCTCAAAGCGATAGTCAAGAGAAGGAAACCGAAGATCGAGTGTCGATTTGACAAAAGGTGGATGAGAAAGATGAAAAGTGACTGAAAACGCTGCAAAAGTCATGATTGCGCGCATACCACTGCACAAGATGGTCAGGTCAAAAGTGTCACAGGTCAAGGGTCGAGGAGTGCCAAAATTGAAGTAATCGGGCCCCAGCATTTAGTCTTCTGCTGATCGGGTCACTCAATCTAAGCTGAAGCTCCAAATGGTCATCGTGTTCGAGGTATCCCGGGCTCAGGAAGTGCTCCTAGAAACACGAAAAAGGCACAAGTAGGGCGGATCAACCGGCTTGCGATCCTATACTTGCGAAGGGTCAAAAATAGTCTGCGGACAATTCTGCCAACCAGTCATGAGGTAGCATACATGAAAAAACAACCAAGGCAACATGGGCTTGGAAGTGGTCGAGGTCGGAGGAGAGAGATGTGATCTCCAATGGTCATTGGTCAAGGGGATGGATGGACGAATGGACGAAAGGATGCGGCTGAGCTAACCCCAGAAGACCCCATGTCAACTAAGTGCTGCCTACATAGCCCTGGTGATAGGGCCTCAGGCCGATGTAGTTCTCCCTAAAAGGGAGGAAGGGTCAAAGAGATTGATTGGTCTTGGTCAAAGGTCTTGGTCAAAGGTCTTGGTCAAAGTTGACAGAGTTGGGCGTGATCAAAGTCACAGAAGAGAAGGTTTGTCCATCAAAGAGACGAACAAACGGGAGTGGTCAAGCTAACCTCAGAGGATGTGGTATCTGAGTGCTGCCTACATAGCCCTGGTCATAGGGCCTCAGACCAATGTAGTTCGGACTGCGAGGGTCAAAATGGTCGATGATGAGTTTGGTTGAGTGTCGAAATGATGAGGGGGAAGAGATGTTACAGCCTTTTCCAAATGGTGTATTCTATAACATTGGTCGAGAGTCTTTCATCCCTAGCAAGTTTCCATAGTCGTGATGGATGTATGCTAAAAATGAATGGAGGTCTATTTATGCTTCAGCAAGTATTGGTTTATGCTTAACATAAATTGGGTCGGGTCGATAGTTTCCATGTGTATTGGTGTCCATGAAAACTATGTGAAAAGGACAAGGCGATGCCTGATGTCATGTTGAAAATGTCGAGGTTGGTTTGAAAATGTTGAAGTTGGTTTGGTTTAAGGATGAGTCGACAATTGATGTGGTTAAATGTGACCAAAGTGTAGAGAAAAAGGTGAAAGGCAAATTGCACTTTCATTGACAAGGACAAGAAGGAAGCATAGATAGGGGTTATTAGAACCAAAGCCCCGTTCATGCATTACGTCATTGACCAGTGTTGTGTTAGAATGGTAATCGAATCACTTTGACATTAAAGTGAGCTCGAAGTCCCTTGAGCAGGTGATAGGAGGAGGATAGGGTAACCCAGTTTAAGAGCAGGAATAACCTTGCCCCTTTTTATAGGAGACCCTGAGACAACTACAAGCCAAGTCCATGACCCGTTTTTTTTTTTTTTTTGGGTGCAGGCTGATCGATGCGGGAAGCCTACATAGAGATGTCTTTTGATGTAGTGGTCATGTTGCGAAGCTGATCGATGTAGGAAGCTTCTAAGAAAAGTTGCTGTTTGTAGCAAGATTTAGTCATAACCATCCTTCGAGGGAGTGGTCTATATTTTTGCTTGATAATGTTTGATAAGTTGGCCTAGCTGTCCTTCAAGGGATCAGTCTAGTAATACAGCAATGATAGTACAGCTGTCCTTCGAGGGATCAGTCTGTCTTTTTGATTTGATATTGTGACCTTGGATTATGTTTTGACATCTTGATTTTGATTTTTTTTTTATTTTTTTTTATTAGAGTCATGGACAAGGCTGTAGAAGTTCAAGGATGCCCTTTTATTAGGACAAAGCATCCATGCATCATAAAAGGGTCGTAGAGGACTTGTTAAAGGGGAATAGGGTTGAAAGGGATGAGGATTAAGAGGACGAGGATTGCTCAAGGGACGAGCTCAAGTAAAATGTCAAGTGATCGAACACTCGACTAACAGAAGAAATGGTCGAAGACGCAAGACATAAAAAGGGGTTTAAGGTCTAATAAGACCCCGGGCCATGCTTGTATGTTATGATAAGGTCCAAGTCAATTAGGGGCAACTTGCCCCAATTGCCTCTTTCCAGATTGGTCAGGCGTTGATTGATGGATGTGAAGTTGGTTGACATTGTCGTTGGTTGGTTGAAAAAGGTTGTATGTTTGGTCGAGAGGTCTGGTTGATTGATATTTGGTTGAAGTTGGGTTGAGACTAGTCGAATAATTGGTCAGGGGTTGGGTCGATGGATACTTGGTTGAGATTTAAGATTAAATGAGTGATTGATATGTGGTGGAGACTGGGTTGAAAAGTTGGTCGAAGTTTGGATGAAGGATGAATTCCCTCAGCGGGTAGGGAGAATGTTTGAAAGATTGGTTAAGGTCGGTTGAGGTTTAGTGGTCAGATGGACGGTGTTAATGTCGAATAAGGGGGTCAAAGGCGGCAAAGGGACCATAGTCTGGCGTGGAGATCCTGATTTAGGTGATGAGGTTGGAGAGGCATGAGTCGGGGTTGATGTTTTGTTGAAGAGGTGGTCAAGAGGATCCTTGATGAGAAGGGAATCCTTTTTCCGGTGCTGACGAATGACAGCTTTGAGAGCGCAACAATGCTCAGTGTCATGTCCCGGAGTGTGATGATAATGGCAGAACTTAGAGTTGTCGAACCAAGATGGCCTTGATCCGAGAGTTGATGAGTGGAGTGATGTTGAAGGTTTGTTGATAATGTAGTCGAGAAGAGAGGTGTCATTCTCCAAACATCGGCGAATGGCAACCTTGAGGGCACAACAATGTTCCGTGTCATGTCCAGGCGTGCGATGATACGCATAAATGCAAGTTTCATCGAACCAGGGGGTTTAGGTCTGAGGGATTGATATTGTCTAAGAGGCGGGAGGTTGATACGAGAGGACTGCAATAATCACCGTAAGAGCAAGGCATATGAACCTGCTAACGGGTCGGGATGCTTTATTGCAGTGAGGGTTGGTGACGCTGGTTTGGGAGGTGAAAGAGGCATAGGTCAAGGGTTTGGAGGAGATGTATGTCTGATGGGATGAGGGAGTAATAGAGGCGATGTGCCTCTGTGAAGGATGGGAGTGGGAAGCACTCCTATTAAAGTGGACGGATGTGGGCCCAAGATTGAAGGTAATGACGAAGGTGGGGGAGGAGTTCTCCAATGTGGTCTAGTAGTTTTCGTGTGTTTGGGTCGAGGGCCACTATTGTGTGAGGCAAGGTTAGATATGGGTTTGGGTTTGGATGTGGATGGAGGTGAGTGAGATGTAGAAATTTCACGCAAAGGGCAAGAGGAAACCGTGACTGGGTCTTCCTTGGTTGAAATGGGTGGAGAGACGGGTTCTTCTCTTGGTGGAGAAGAAATAAGAGAGAGCAGCTCCTCAAGTGGGCAGAGGGCGTGGATGATCGTGCCTTCTACTTGTAGTTGAGGAGTAGGCAAGGTAGGGTCTTCGGATGGAGGTGGGCTTAATGGCGTTGATGTGGTCAAAGCGTCCTATAATACAAGAGAGGTAGATGGAGGACTAGTAGGAGAAGAAGGTTCCTCATCCTTTAATGGAAGAGGTTGGTCAAGGACAAGAGGCAAGATAGTGCTAATCGTGTGAATGTCATGGTCTTGAGGGTCATTGGTCGAAGTCTGGACATTGTTTTGAGTAGGCGGATGATTTGGAAAAGGGTGTTTGAAAATGTCGATATGTTGGTTAGGAGGGGCGTTCGGGTTATCTAAAACAAGATCCCCCTTGTCGATCATGTCTTGGATGATGTTTTTGAAAGTTCAGCAATTGTCGATGTCATGGCCTTGGACGCGATGAAAGCGACAGAAGTCGGCCTCCCTATACCATGTAGGGAGGGCTTTTGAAGGGTCGAATTGAGGTGGTCGGATTGGAGGGAGATTGAGGACCCCCTGCTTGAGAAGTTTTTCCAAAACGGAAGCGTATGGTTCTCCAAGTGGAGTGTAAGAACGCTGAATGTACCATTGTTGGAATTGTTTGGTGATGCTTGGAGATGTTGAAGTTTGAGAATAATTAGTTGACGTCGATGATGGTGATCTAACGACCACAGTATTGGCCACTCCTTTAGATTCGGAATTGGCAGAAGAAGAAGGTCTGGAAGAAGAATGGCCATTGGTTTTTGCGTTGGTATGACGCAATTTGACCTTATCTTCTTCAAGGGCACGGAGTTTGAGCTTTTGAGCCATGATGAAAGCTTCGTCAAAAGTGCGGAATGTCTGAATCCGCAAGGTAGAAGAGATGTGTCTGGCACATGCTCGAGAAAAGAGCTCGATGAGCTCAGGTTGAGGCAAAGAGAAGGAGAGTTGGTTGATCAGCCCTCTCCAACGAGCGACAAAGTCGACTACAGATTCGTCGTCAAATTGCCTGATGGAGTAAAGGTTTGTGATTGAGACTTGTTTGGTGATGTTGATTGAGAAATGGTCAAGAAATAGTTGGGCGAGTTGAATGAATGAAAAGATAGAGTGTCTGGCAAGAGAACTATACCAGTCAAGGGCTGGGCCAGAAAGTGACATAGGGAACGTGCGTAAAAGCAACGCATCGTCATGGGAGATAAGATAACAGGCATGTCTAAATGCCCGTAGATGTTGTTGTGGGTCTTCCTTACTCTGAAAGCGAGTGAATTTAGGAATCTCCCAATGGTTAGGGTATGGTCGAATAGGGACGGAAGGATGGATGGGCTCGTTGCAAATTTGGTCATATGACAAAGTATTGCTTGAACCGGAAATGGAGGTTTTGAGACTGGACATTTTATCCATCAGCATCTTGATAAGATCTACTGACGGATTGGCGGGTTGAGCGCCCCCTAGGTTGTAAGGCGCTTGGAAGAGGCTAGAGGAGGCGTGTGACATAGTCAGTTGTACAATGTACGAATGACTAGTCGCAGGGGCAGAAGTGGAGGCTAAAGGTGGTTGCGTTATGAAGGTCGAAGGTATAAGTTGACTGGGCACCGCCAAAGGTGGTTGAATGGCAGCACTGGTAGAAAGATAGGTTGGCACCCCTACATTTGTGGGCGCAAGAGTGTGAGGGGTCGAGACAATCAAGTTCTGATATGATGTAGAACTTGGTTGAATTGCAGGTGGTTGAGGGGGTAATGGAACCCCGATGGAGGTCGGTCTAAAAATAGATGGGGAGGCCAAACTTTGCGTATTGGCCATGGTTGGGTTAATAGCTGAGGCAAAAGGCTGAGTCATAAAGGGTTGGGTGGTGAATGGCGTGGATGTCATCGCCACGTCACCCAAAAGGTCTCGCGTTGAGTTTCTCACGAGATAGTTTTGAAGGGCTGCGGTATTGAGGTCCAAGAATCTCGCAAAATCCTGGTCCCCTTCAGTGATGATGGGAATTTGAGTCAGGGTCAGGGTCGGGGTCGGTCCTGTAGGAGTTCTTTCAGTCTCCGAGTGGAACTCCATGATAGGACTGGTTAGGGACGGGGTAGACGGAAGTGGTTGTTGGCTAAAGTGGTTAAGAAGAGAGTCCTGGTTCAAGAAACTGTGTTCTTGCAGTCTCAGAAAACCAGAATGTGGTTTTTGACAGAGAAGGGACAGGTTTTAGGCTGCTGGTTTTGAAAAAAAAGGACAGTGACAGAGACCGATGTCGGTTTAAAAACCGATGTCGGTAAGGAAGATAGCCGATGTCGGTCAGATAATCGATGCTGGTAAGACAGGAAAGCCGACGTCGGTGACAGAACTGATGCCGGTGACAAGGAAAGCCGACGTCGATGGCAGAACTGATGCCGGTGACTGTCTTCCAGAGAACCAAAAGATTTTGAGATTCTTTGGAAAAATAATGAAAAAAGCGTCCTCACTCACTCGAACAAACAGATGAGAAGAGAAGAACAGAGAGAGACAGACAAGCCTAAGCGATAAATCCTAGGAATTGACTTTAGAAGCTGTGGCTTATGCCTTAGATGAATGTTTGGGGAGATTGGCTGTAAGAAGGGTCCTAGAAGAAGGCAGTCTAAAGCTGGTTTTAGGAATTGTTTAGGCGCTCAAAGTCTGTGTTAGGGTCTGGTACGTGGCCTGGTGCTAAGGAGCAAGCTCCCCTCACTTCATGATTCCAGTGGTTAGCTGGTCTCGCTTAGCCAAGATATACCTCGCCTAGAGTTTATCCTCCGCCAGAGAACGGAGTGGGCTTCCCCCTTGGTGATGAAATCCAAGTAGGGTCATCGGGACGGGTAAGGTATCCGCTGGGGGATGAAATCCCAGTCGGGCCTTGTCTCAGGTAAGTTTTATGTTCGTTTTAGTGCATGTGGTCTGGTAGTGTAACATCAAGTGTCTACGATTTATTCAATATGCGGATTAAGTTACTAGATGTGTACTAAGAAGATGCAAGCACAAGCAAAAATGAAAGTGCAATATGTTTTAAGCCCAAGTCGAAATGTGAGATTTGTTATGAGGACAAGTTTGAGAAAGGGTTGAGAGTATGATGTTTAGACTAGTCTAGAATGCGCAAGAAAGAAAAGAAAGATTCTTTTTAAATTCCTGCTTATAGTGTCATTGAGAAGAAAAGAAGGAGGAGAAAAGGTAAGAACCTAATGCTCCTAAATGAATGAAGAAGAAAAGGAACCCAGGAGGAACCTAGGGTCCCACCGGGCGTGCCAGAATGTTTCTATCGCTAATTTTGCTTTTCAGATTTAAGAGAAAGAAGAAACTAAAGAGATAAATGGACAAGGCATGGGAAGTACTTGGATATAGACTGCACACCATAATCCAGATGTTTGTGGGCACCCCTCTTTGGCTGTGGAGGAATGACACCTGCAAAGAAGAAAACTTGGACAAGAAAATGTTAGATGGATAGGCGGTGGGTTGCCAAGCGAAAGCCTGTTCCCAGAAGTATGAGAACTTCCTTAAGGGAGGTCAACCCACTATTTTGATAAAAGATAAATGACTGATAAAAAGACAGAATGCTAAAAAGGACTGAAATGATAGCAAACTGAAAGAGAAAAGGAAGCAAAGGCTTACCTGGAAGAAGCTGTCGGCCTAGTTGCTGTCACTGGCGTCGGTGGTCCTACCGGCGTCAGTTGTCGGGTCTATCGACGTCGGTTAGTCTGCCAACGTCGGTGGGGGAATTGACTGGCGTCAGTCGGGGCAATGGCCTCTAGACGGGTCTGGTCAGGGTCCTGGTCTGTGGATGGTCCGGGATTGGTCTGTGGTCTGTTTAAGGATGGTCTGTGGACGGGTCTGAGTCTGATTTGAGGCAGTCAGGGGGTCTGTGCAGAGATACAGAGAGTCAAATGGACAGAGAGGGATAGAGAGATAGAGGAAGCCAATCAGGGAGATAGGAATCCGGGTCTGGGTGACGGTTAGAACTGAGGGAAAGAAGTGCTAAATCTAGTTTAGAAATGACTAGAAAGCATAAAGAAAACAAATAGAGTACAACATACCTGTGCCCTGCTGAAGAAGGTGTTGATCTTGTTGCTGGTGATGCCGGATGTGAAACCTGTTGCTGATGAAGATTCCCTATTGTTCACTTGCAGAAGCCTGCTGTGTACCTGAGGGAGAGAGTCAGATTGATTGGTAGAGAGATTGCTGATACAAGGGTCTGATACGAAGGTTCAAGAGTCGGGATGCCAGGGAGAAAATGCAGAGAGCGAAGAGAAGCCAAGAGGGAGAGAAAATGGTGCAGAAGCCGTTATGAAGGGTGCCGACGCCGGCAATATCGCCGATGTTGGTCGACGGTTGACCAACGTCAGCGAATAAAAGGCCGGAAAAAGGCTAAAAATAGCCTTCTATCTGTTTCCCAAACGCCGGGTCGAATGAATGCGAGGATGAAACGGTCGACGGGGGTTAATGGGCGAGTGAAGAGATTGGAATGGGAGTCTAAGGCATTAAATGGCCATGTGGGGAATGAAGGGGATCCAAGGAGGGTATCCTAGGGTGGCGAGGTGGCAAGGAGAGGGAAAAATGGACTTATTTAATTAAAAATAGATGATTATTTTCAATTAATAAGACCTAGGTAGGTTAGGGATAGTCGAAGTGGCAAGGGACCAAGGGGAGAGAGGAAGACCAAGGGTTAGACACTTTTTAGGTGTCTACAATATATATATATATATACACACACACATACATATATACATATATATATCTGTATATAAACATATGTATATATGTATATATCTGTATATATATATATATGTGTATATACATATATATAGATATATGTATATATATATACATACATATATATATATATATGTATATACATATATATATATATATATATGTATATGTGTGTATATATATATATATATATACACACAAATATATACATACATACATATATATATATATATACATACATACACATATATATATATATAGATACATACATATATATATACATACATACATATATACATACATACATATGTATGTATGTATGTATGTATGTATATATGTATGCATGTATATATATATATATATATATATATGTATGTATCTATATATATATATGTATGTATATATATATATATATATATATATATATATATATATATATATATATATATATATATATATATATGTATGTATGTATATATATGTATATACATATATATATATGTATATACATATATATATGTATATACATATATATATATATGTATATACATATATATATATATATATATACATTTATATATACATATATACATATATATATATGTATATACATATATACATACATATATATATATATGTATATACATATATACATACATACATACATATATATATATGTATATACATATATACATACATATATATATATATATATATATATATATATATATATATATATATATATATATATATGCAAATCTATTTATAGACAAACTATAAATAGAAAGTACTATTGTGATAGTTGGAAATGATCTTGGTCATCTTGGAACGGACTAATAGACCATTGGAATGCCTTATAAATGATTTCCAACTGAGTCTGAAGTGGCTCTATTGAACTCCATAGCAAGCCTAATGAAGTTCATAACAAGTCTAATAAATTTTGTAGCAAGCCTATAGAAGTCTGTAGAAAGCCTATGGAAGTTCATAGCTTGCCTGTGGAAGTTTATAACTCACCAAAATGCTAGATCATTGACTAGAATCTTCCTCCAAGCCAATGGAACCATGTCAAAACTCTATTTTTATTATTATTGCATCTTATAATACCTGCATATGCATAAATAAAGGACTAAAACATTTAAATGGTAAGAATAAGATGTTAAGAATAATGACTTAGACTCACATCAACTAAGTGAGATAAAAGTACCTATCTTATACCTTAGACTAACTATAAGTTCTAAAGGTGCATGCAATGCTCAACCCAAATGGTAGATTAACAAATAGGAAGGAGATAACACATGGCTATAATGAGTCATATATTAGACACATAATTTACCCCACACCTTACCTTTTACAAATCCCATTTCAAACTATGTTCTCCATTCCTCATAGTTATAAATACTTTGTTCTATTATTTGACTAAGGTCATAGATGGAATATAATTCTTCTCCTAATATCCTTTTAGATGGGTTGGTGAAACCCATATATCTTAAGATAAAGAGATGCCATAGTTTAAATTGATTTACTACCTATGGTGTTGTGTTTTGCCAAGGAGACATAGGAGTGAGAAAATGGGGTGGTCAAAACCTCATACCAATCCAAAAATTTTGTTCCCATGTAATAAAAACATTAGTGATAATATGCACTACATTCTGAGCCTATTAGAGAGTCCATTTGATGTTGGTAGGAGAGATGACTTTCCTTCTTTTTAGTGGAGTAGATAGCATACTCCATCTGTGACTACTGGTAGT
This sequence comes from Torreya grandis, assembly GCA_037957365.1. Lineage (NCBI taxonomy): Eukaryota > Viridiplantae > Streptophyta > Pinopsida > Cupressales > Taxaceae > Torreya > Torreya grandis. Next base: position 136,926 of record JARHVA010000392.1, on the reverse strand, counting down.
CACTGTCTCTTCAAATAAATGTTGATTGAACACGTCAAAATTTATGATACAATCATGAAGGGAATATAGGTTATGGTCTAGAATAGATGATTTTATAAATAACAACTTTTAAACTGAGCAAGAGTTTGAGATGCATTACTAAATTGAGGTTTAACACAGACCTAATTCCCTTAATATATTCAAATGATCATTTTTTATTTCTTCCCATGAAATTTGATATATATAAGTATAAAGGAGGGATATCAACTGAATTTCTCCAAAAAAAGGTTAACTATAAATCCATTTGTATTTCCCATGATGATGTCACACAAATAAATTTCACACAACAAATCTTGTTTATTCGGGGTACTATTTTTATATGCTTATAAAAACTCTTCAACAGGATTAATCTCATGAGTTAACTCATAAGAGATCCTTTATAGCTACCATCTAAAAAATTTAACATGAAAAAACAAGTTCTAAGAAGAGGAAGGGCTACTACAAGCTAGAAGCTTCTCTCCCAAATGAAAAGTGAATGGGAGGTTCTATTTAACTTGTTATTTTTGTTGTTATGTCTATATTATATCCTCTTTTAATTTATAATTTTCTTATTTTAATATTTTATTTTATGTTTTTAATTACTTAAATTACAAATATACTTTATTCCACTTGTTCATAATATCAGGATAGGATACAAGGGTTTGACAACCTTAGTCTGTTATTGATCTACTAGGGACTATTTGAGACATTGCAGCTAACTACTCCCTTAGTGATATATTATATTGTTCTAACCTAATGAGATGTCTTCTAAGTGACATTATTTATTCTTATACCTCCTTTGTGTGACTTCAAAAATTGACAATTTGATCTTCACGATCACTTACTTTCCTAGTTAGTACTATAATTTCTTTATCCTTTTCCAAAGAGTGGTCTTTGATGTTTTCTAATTCATGCAGTAAAATGGAAATAATATAATCATTACATTGCAATGAAGATAGTAGATGGGAAATGTCTTATACTTATTTCTTGACTATTGACTCCAACTTGGATAGGGTAAGAACATTTTGCAACTTTGCATCTTCAGATACATTAGAAGGTTGGACCTATTCAATGACCATATATGAATTACCCTTATCAATAAATGGTTGTGATGGAGAAGGTGGAAGAGTTGAAGTAAATAATGGATTAATTTCATCAAAAGCCTTTTGTTGGAGAGGAATTTCTTCCTCTCTTCTATTAGGTACTAGACCAGAAGGGGGTTCTTGACATAAAATACCAAGAGCTTCTACAATAACTCTTTCTTCATCATCAGCTGCCAAGACTAATTTATGTCTTTTCCTTTTAGGCTAAGGTGGAGAAGTGAGTTATATCTATGGACTCCCTTTTGTCCTAATTGAGTATCTATGTTGTGGCTATTGTTAAACCTGTTCTACTAATGGTTCATCATCTTTAATATGGATTAGCACTTGAGACACTACTAGCTATGGAGAAAGTTTAGAGCTAATGTGAGAGGATCTAGGCCTTAACCTTCTAATAGGTTGTGGATGTTTAACCATAATGAGATGAACTTTAGGGATTGGTGTAGAAACCACTAAGGTTTACCTTGTACTTGTTTTTGATGTTGTAGTAACTATCTTAGAGGGAGAAATTTTCTTTTGAATCTTAGGGTTAGAAGTGGATGCTTCTTCCAATGATTTTTTTGTAATTTAAGGAAAAATTGTTATTTTATTATGTATAAAAGTAGCCCATACTTCTTCCTTGGTCTCTTATTTGAAGAAGTGGTGCTAAATAATAAATTGCATGAGACTAGAGTGATAGATAGAGGTTAAATTACTATCTTGATTAATTGTAATAACCCAAATGGATCTTACTAAATATAAGGGTAAATTAATTATGTGTTGAGGCATTTATAACCCATGTCTCAAATGAATTATCATTCTCATAGATACATAAATTAACACACTAAATAGCCCATCATAGGTTAAATATTTGATTATCCAATAGGCTTCAAACCTCCAGGGATCTGGTAGGGTCCTCTATTGACGCCTTTAGCTTTCTTAGTGTGATCTTGAACACATTCTGCTAGATGTTCTGTTTCTTCATGAAATATTATGATGAGGTCATTGAAGGAATATATTCCAAATATCTTAGTTCCCTCATCATAATGCCTAATAATTCACTAATCACCTAACTAGTGATTGGAATTTGAATGCCTTTGACTGTATTAGAATCCAATTTCAAATGGATAGTAAAATTCATGATGAGGGTTCCATCAAACCCTTAGAATTTTTTCAAGAATTCAATCCATCCAATGGCTTTAAACACTACCCTAGCTCTGTTATCATTCATGAGTTCATCCACATATTTTGACTCTAAATTTTTCTTCGACCCCATTACAAAATTGTCAACTCTACACAAAACTAAATAGAATCACACTAGTTTTAGGGTTTACACACTATGCATATGGTTTATTGAGGAGAGGAAGAACTGAAGAACATTTTTTTGAATTGTCATTGGCATCAAACAATGCATCAATTCATGATATATGGAAAGAGTATGAAGCATGAGTAATAAGTGAGATTGTTGGAATTTCATGTGGAAGGGTCTTAGGAAAGATATACTTTGATATCTCATTATTATTTTAATGATGTCACCAACTAAATGTACGCTCAATTATTACTCAACTTTATGATGATGAAACAAGCATGATGAGCTCATAAACCCACCTAATTGTCATGTAACCAATGATTTTATCATGATGTGTATTAAATATACCTTTTTAGAGATTCTACCATTACCCTATACACTATGTAAATATAGAAACTACCTTCAAGGATGAGCATGCACACCATACATTATGAACTTAAAAACTAATCCTAATTAGAAATAAAATATACATATACCACCAAAGTAATGATATTTTCCTTGTATTCTCCTTTTAACCTATTTTATAACATAGTCAAATTACATGAGTTAGTAAAATACAAAGACAGGTAATTACAATATCAATTTTATTACTTGGCTCAAATAAGAGCAATCATTATTGATGATTAACTCTAATTTTTTGGATTCATGTTTGTGTGTGTGTGTGTGTGTGTGTGTGTGTGTGTGTGTGTGTGTGTGTGTGTGTGTGTGTGTGTGTGTGTGTGTGTGTGTGTGTGTGTGTGTGTGTATTGTTTTTTGCCTTGACCATATATTTTGGTTTTTTATCCAAGGCTCATTTTATAGTACATGACTACTAAGAGATTCCACAACAACTCTTTCTTCATCTTCAACTACCAAGGCTAATTTATGTCTTTTCCTTTTAGGCTAAGGTAGAGAAGTGAGTTATGCCTATGGATTCCTTTGTGTCCTAATTGAGTATGTATGCTCTATCTATTATTTAACCTATTCTTATATTGGTTCATCATCTTCAATATGGATTGGCACTTGAGACATACTAGCTACAAAGAAAGTTTAGAGCTAATGTGAGAGGATCTAGGCCTTAACCTTCTACTAGGTTGTGGATGTTCAACCATAATGAGATAAAATTCATGACTTGGTGTAGAAACCACTAAGGTTGACCTTTTACTTATTGTTGATGTTGTAGTAACTACCTTAGAGGGAGAAATTTTATTTTGAACCTTAGGGTTAGAAGTGGATGCTTCTTCCAGTGATTTTGTTGTAATTCGAGGCAAATTTGTTACTTTATTGTGTATAGAGGTATCCCATGCTTCTTCCCTATTCTCTTATTTTAAGAAGTGGATTTGAATAATCAATTTCATGAGACTAGAGTGATGGATAGAGGTTGAATTACTATCTTGATTAATTACCATAACCTGAATGGATCCTACTAAAAATAGGGGTAAATTAATTATGTTGAGGCATTTACAACCCATATCTCAAATGAATTATCATTATCATAGATACATAAATCAAAACACTACATTTCCCATCATATGTTAAATATTTGATTATCTAATAGACTTCAAACCTCCAGGGATTTGGTAGGGTTCCTCTATTGATGCCCTTAGCCTTTCTAGTGTGATCCTAAACACATTCTACTAGAGGCTCTCTTTCTTCATGGAATATTATAATGAGGTCATTAAAGGAATATCTTCTGACTATCTTAGTTCCCTCATTAGAATTCTTGATAATTCACTAATCACCTAACTACTGATTATAATTTGAATGCCTTTGACTGTATTGGAATCCAATTTTTAATAGAGAAGAAAATTTATGATGAGGGTTTCATCAAACCCCTAAATGTTTTTCAAGAATTCAAGCCATCCAACGAATTGAAACACTACCCTATCTTTGCTATCATTTATGATTTCATCCATATATTTTGGCTCTAAATTTTTCTTCCACCCCATTACAAAATTGTCAACTCCGCACAAAACTAAACAAAATCACACTAGTTGTAGGGTTTGCACACTATTCGTAGGGTTTGTAGAGGAGAGGAAGAACTGAAGAACATTTTTTTTGGATTGGTATTGGCATCTAACAATGCATCAATTCATGAGTCATGGAAAGAGTATGAAGCATGAGTAATAAGTGAGATTGTTAAAATCTCATGTGGAAGAGACTTAGGAAAGATATACTTTGATATCTCATTATTATTTTAATGATGTCACCACCCAAATTTATGCTCAATGATTACTCAAATTTATGATGATGACACAAGAATGATGAGCTCATAAACCCACCTAATGGTCATGCAACCATTTTTTTAATCATGATGTGTATTAAATATATCTTTTTAGAGATTCTACCATTACCAAATACACTATGGTAATATATAAACTGCCTTCAAGGATGAGCATACACACCATACATTACTAACTTAAAAACTAATCCTAAGTAGAAATTAAATGTGCATATATCACCAAAGTCATGATATTTTCCTTTCCTTCTCCTTTTAACCTATTCTTAACATAGTCAAATTTCATGAGTTAGTAAAATACAAAGATAGGTAATTACAATGTCAATTTTAATGCTTGGCTCAAAGAAGATCAATCATTATTGATGATTAACTCTAATGTTCTATATTCATGTGTGTGTGTGTGTGTGTGTGTGTGTGTGTGTGTATTATTTTTTCCCTTGACCATCTATTTTTGGTTTTCTATCCAAGACTCATTTTACATTACATGACTAGCTAGCAAGCTAGTTTTCTAATCATAATTGTCAACAACATCCCTAAGAATTTTTATTATTATTTATTATTTTTTTTATATAAATTTTTTTACTTCCTTTTTTGGGAAGAGGATCACCAATGTTGATTATCTCTTCTTCTTTTATTAATTATTATCATCTTCAAGGATTGGTTATCATAGAAGAACCAAGTTCTTCCATGAAGCTAAATTCATTTTGAACTTGTTAAATGAACTTTTCTTCGCTTGAAGGTTTTTGATATAGATTCAACCAGTGCCCATTCACCAGAAGAGTCTTATAATTTTCGTATATAGGTAGTATTTATACTAAAACATTATTAAAAATCCTTTCTACTTTGAAGGGACCTAGCCACCTGGTTCTAAGCTTTCTTTTAAAATGTTGATACTTGGAATCAAACAAAAGTGCCTAGTCTCTTTTGAAATTTATCTCCTTAATATGCATGTCATGCCATTATTTATTTTAGTACTATAATAATATTTTTTTTTAAGGCTTCTATTCTCATTTCATACAGATTATTAAGTTGTAAAATTATTGGTGTGAATAGGGTTATTTCCTATCTAGTTCCACCATTAGGTGTGAACATAGTTATCTCCCTAACTAGTTCTACCAGTTGACTCCATTCAAACCTTATTTAGTTAGGTTTACTCCTGTGTTTTGAAGGATTATCTCACCTCAAAATATCATGACACTTGTCACAATCTTGTGAAGTGTTGGTAAGAGGTATTTAGTATAAATACCCTCTATATAAGCTTATTTTGTTGAATCATTTAAATGAAAGAATTCATGCATTTTATTTGTACATGAGTTTAGCATTCATTTAAGAATACAATTTATTCTTATCATTCTTATCCCCTAGTCTAAATGCTTCCCTAAGACTATTAGATTCTGTAGACACCTAAATCTAGCCACCAATGACCTCTAACCAAGTTTTTCACTAATTTCCACCTAAAGTGCATAATTTGGCCTAAAAACACTAAAATGTATTAAATAAGTTGAAATTGATATATTCAAGTGCTGATTTTGGTTAGAGTATCATTAAATGGGGAAATATAATTTATGGTCAGCTAACTTTGATCAGATCATTTCAAGTCAAAATGTTAATTTTACACTTGGGTGCTCTGGATTGCTCTTTTCTATCAAATCTCTTACACGAGACATGTGCCTTTGTTATTTAGTATTGGTAACATCCTAAATGGGTAATGGATCCAATGCATCTGACATTAACTTCCAATTCTAATCCAGTCAAATTTTGGACCAATAACAAGACATTTTGACCAATTTGATTAATTTGTGCACCAAGAGCCAAAATTTGCACTAAAGTTGACTAATCATGTTTTAGGATAATTAAACCCAATTAGGGCCTTAAGTTAATTTTCCATGGAACTTGTTGAATAAATATTTATTAAAAAATGATTTCTATTAACTGCATCATCAGGTGACATCATCATATAGGGTGGCATCTATAAGCCATAAATGCATACAATATAAGGATTATGGGTCTCCCATGACTCTTTAAGACCCTCCATGCCTATTCAATACCCCTATATCCCAAATTTTAATGGGAATATTTTTATAATGAATTTCATATTTAGATTTATTCATGGCTACACATCTCAATCTTGAGATGGGCGGTCATGGTTGATCCTCAAACCATTCCAAAAATCTATAATAGGAGGCCTTGCCTATTAAATTTTAAGCTGTTTTATGAAAAACTTATAATTCCAAAATTCATTGAAAAATCATTTCATCTTATTTTTATAATTCCAAATTTTGAGCCAAGCCAAAGCCAAAGGTGCCAAGAGGAGATGAAGGTAGCCACACTCCATTGAAGATCTCTTGAAGCACAAGCTAAGAAAGATAAATAAGGAGTATTTTGGAGAGATCAAGGATTTGGTAAAAAATTGGTGTTTTTTTTCATATTTTTTTTATTTTTTTCCATTTTTAGTCGTGTTCTAAAATGGATTTCCCTCATTAAGCTCTCCCTAGTAACTAGGCCTCGAGATGTATGCTAGCTAGTGTGTTGGTTTTTCAATTTGATTTCATTTTATCACTAAAAAGATAATAAAACCTCTCTTGAGTCAAATTTTATAGTTCAAATGATTTCATGCTCGGTGGGACCATCTTCATGAGAGCGCAATCCACAAACTTTTTTGTGTTTCATAGTTTTGATTCTTTTTTTTGTTGTTTTTGCTTTGAGTAAAAATGGCCAATATATAAGTCATAAATTTTTATTTACTTAATATTTTTGTCTAAATTTTTTTATTAATATATATAAATATTTTATTGATATTATATAAAAATTTTACAAAATAATTCTTTATATTTTAGAAGTTATAGTTATTTTAGTAACTATCACTTTCTATTTTTTATTTTTCTGGTAAAAACGGTTAGAACAGAGTTGATAATTTTTTTATTGAATTTTTAGACTTAAAATTTTTCATATATGTTCATCCTAGATTTATATACCTCTCAAATGTTTTAATCAAATGAAAGTATATTTTAGAAGTTATGTTAAAAATACTAACTACAAGTTTTTATATTTTATATGCAGACTTTTATGTGTTATATTTTATTTTTAGCCTTCTAATTTGTTATTTGCAGGTGTTAATATATTTAATATTATTATTTTTTTAATATTTTATTTATATTTTTTCCACATTTTCTAACCCAACATATTTTTTTTTGCGGTGATCCCTTAAGGGTAGATAGGTAATCAATAGACTTGGAATTCATTAAAGCATGCTATTAAGACATCTTTGGAATGCTTTTAAAATGAATTAGGAATATTTTTTTTGGTGCTTAATGAAACAATTAGGTGATTAATTGAATGTTTTGATAATTTAGGCTTTCCAAGTTACAACTTAAGACCAAGGGGTCAAAATAACACCACCACACCTTTCGATTTGGTGCTTAAAAATAAGTTCATCTTTTAAAGCTTTTGTGTTCACTACTTATTTCATTTAGCACTTTGTTTTCACAAAATACAAGGATGTTTCATGTATGCTCTTCCATTTTTCCCCTTTATGGAACCCTTGGAATCAAAAGTACTTTCCTTATTTGTAAATTACCTAGTCCAAGGCATAGAAAGAATGTCATCTAAAACACTCCCCAAAAACTCGCAAAAGTATTGGGTGACCTTGACAACGACCCTAAAGTCTTTATATTTTATGCTTTATTTATTTCATGTAAACTTGGCTTGTGAGGGGGATGTCATTACCTCCCATGAGTTTTTAATGGAAGCTTTGACCTAGGGTTTCACCTCCTAGCACTGACTTCATTTGGCTCCTTATTGGAGTTGCACACGGGACATAGTGGCACTTTGGACATCGCACTACACTGGGTGAACAATAAGATGTAGTGGTTAGAAAAATGACTAGACCTTTTTGCAACAATCCAAGTGATACGAACCTAAAATTCATGTTTTTTTTTCTTGTTTGACATGAAAGTAATTGTGCAATTGATTCTTCTACAACATTTAGAAACTTAAAGATCTTAGATAAATCCCCACTTGCCACAAAAGTATTGTTGGTGCAAGGTGCATCTCAAGGTCCATGTCATAGTATTGTCATTTGAGAGAAGGGGGGTATATAAAAACTATTATATAATGCACATTTACTTTTGGATGAACACTTAAAATACTCTCAAATGATGTATATTGATGGATTCCAACATACCAAGCAACTTTATCAGTTTGGGATCTAAAAGCGATTAATTAATTAGTTTTGTTCTAAATTAAAGTCTTGTTTGGAGTCAAAACTTGGTGTAAACAAATGATACAAACCAAAACACATGGTCCTCATTTTCCTTTGAACAAAAATGTGTTATGTTACCCATGTGAAATCATCAATTTACCTTATTCAAAGTTCATCAAAACTTGGAGTCATATCATCTACTTTGGTACAGTTATGCTACCCAATTGAGTCTAGACATTTTTCAAAGTTGTTTAAGTCCTTCATTTATAATATAAATTTGAAATTTCACCTTTATAAGTTCATAGGATTGATGTGTTAAGTGGGCCCACCATTTGCACTAAACTTGAGGGAACTTAGATTCAATTTCCAATTTGGGTTGAAGATCATTTAAGACTCATGATCATTATCACCACTTGATAGACTTAAGTCATTTTGTGCTAAAAACTTGTATTTTGAGTTATGCACCACAATATTTTGAGTCAATAAAGGTAGTGTTATGCTATCAAATTTATGAGAAATTATCTTTGCCTTGGAGAGTTTTTGAAACAAGCATTTTGTCACATCTTTTAGGTAGTTTAGTGCTGTTACACTGCCCAAAACATTTCAGATATTGTTTCATAGGCCCTCTTACATATATTTCACATTTGTTCCTATATTTTCAAACTAATCCAAGTATAATTTTGTGAACCTTTATCTATTATAGTTACGTCGTTCATTATTGTCTAGCTTATTTGTTAAAAGAACCAAGTTTTATACCATTATTTTTGAGAAAAGAAACTATCTCTAAATTACCTTTTGTTTCATACCTTATACCTATTTGATCGAGTCCATGTCCAAGAATCAAATTCCTAATGTTTGTTAGAAGTGTTTCAAATTTTTTAGATTAAAAATTTCATCTATTTTCAAAGTCTAGATTTTGACACCTTTTGGCCAAGAGTCCTAGCGCATGCCTTGTTTAAGCCTAGCTTTTGATGTTGTGTTTTAGCCAAAACACCTAGTAAATTTTAATTTTCTAGATTAGACTAATTTGAAACACTTAGACCTTAGCATTTGGCATTTTTATTTTTAGTTCATTTACTTAATCTTTTTGTGTAAAATGTGTAACATTAGACACTTAACATTAGCTTGTGTTATCACAAATATTTGCACAAACCTCTTGATCCTTTTGATGAATCTAGACCAAGTTGGAACATCATTTTTTTTTATAAAATGTCCTTTTAGAGTTTTAAGACTTCCCTTTATTGCAAAGCATTGACTATGGATCCCAACATGTATTCCTACACTCGTAGTGGACTCATGTATAATCTAGGGATTAGTAATGTGGTTACACAGGAAGAAATGGTGCAAGACCCCTACATAGATAGTATTTCTTATGATATGGATCCTTATCCCTCTTATAATACTCAATTAGGGGCACAAAGCCAAGATCCATTGGCTAACTATTTGGTTAATACACTACCTTATTCAGAATAAGACCAAGGACAAATCACACAATACTTAGTTACAATACCCACAACTAACTAACCAATTCTTCAATAGTCATGATCTACTAATATGCCTTCCACATATGATCCATTTTTTTTAGCATCATTTATTGGAGAACAAATATGAGATTTTGGTTAGAACCATAGAGGTAGGGGCCAAGTTTCTAGCAGACTTTCCTTATGAGAATTTACCAAGCCTAGTAAGAATGCCCCACAACATATTTTATGATCAATAGGTTTCTTCTACCAATCCTTTGTCTCTAGTCCAAACAACATATCAGGACCCTAATATGCCTAATAGAGGAAAAACCTCATGGAATACCACTTTAACCAAATGCAGACGACATATCAAACCTACTTGAATCTAGCACACAATTTCAATCAAATGACCATGGTGATCAAACCTCTTATTGACTTAGTTTTTTCAATAGGAGTTTTGATAGTGTTAACTATTGAAGACAATAAGATTTTAGACCCATTCATGAAAAAAAAATAGTAGATAATTTACTGCATATGCCCATTATTGAAGAAGTGTCTTCTACTTCTACGTAGAATAATGAACAAAATATAGTGGACAATGTGCAAGCAACATCCAATCCAAATCAAAGTGGTACTAATACAAAAATAACTAGTCAAAAACATGTGCCTGTAGTTAATACCATGAGTGGACCATCATACCAAGGAGTAATATTTTCTACATCCCAACCTCAACCAGTTGCTTCATCAACCATGTAACTAATAGGATTAGGTAGTCAAATAACACCCAATGTCAAACCTCAACTATAGAATGTGATGAATCCTACTCCTCCTCAATAAGGGATGAGTAGTATTCCACAATAGCAAGTACAAAATAATGTACCAACACAATAGAGGTTGAATATATTTTCACCTCAATAAGGGGAAACTAATGTTCCACCTCGTCAAGTAGTGGCAAATACACCTCCTCAGTCGCAAACTAGTGTACCAATCTAAAACCAAATGATGACTAACTAACAACATGTAAATATTGGTCAGTGATAGATGCCAAATATTCAACATGATTTTTCTTACCAGTAAAGATTCATGTAACAAGGAGGCTCCCATGTTTCTCAAGTACCTACTAGATAACAATCAACTCAAAATGTGCCACAAGTTCAGAGATAGGGTCTTGGTCCACAAGTTCCCACTCAATAGCAAGGTTCAATTAGTCAAAAATTTGTCCCTTTTCTACCATAATAGGCACAATATAGTTATATCACTCCATCCCAACCATAAAATCCTCCAAGTCAAACCTTCATAGCCAACCTAAACCAAAATATTGCACAACCAAATGTGTAATTCCTAATACATCATAATATACATATGCATATTCCTGGTCCATTTCCCAACCAAACCAATGTATCCCAATAGATATCTCCATCATACCCTAGTCAAAGTGTCCCACTTGTGACCTCCCAACCATCTACCCAAATGAATATTCTCCCTCAAACCAATGTTCTTTCTAGTTTCCTATCCCAAGAATTGGAATAAATGAATGATGCAATTGCTACCATTTAGGTTAGAAAATATACTAAAATTTTTAAGTTGGATGACATGTGTTCTTATCTATTCAACATGAAGTACCTGCAGATACCATTTCCTCTAGGATACAAACCACCAAAATTTGACAAATATAAAGGGAAAGGTGACCCTAAGGCCCATTTAACTGAGTTCTTTGTCGCATGTCAACCAGTGGTATATAATAATATATACCTTTTATTGTTATTTCCAAGGAGCTTGGCTAGATGAGCCTTAGAGTGGTTTTTAATGTTGCTCAAGAATTTAGTAATATATTTTGATGATCTTTTCAATAAGTTTGTTCAACACTTTTCCTATGATCTCAAATATGAGATTTCATTGGTTGACTTAACACAAGCAAAATAAAAGGCTGGTGAGAGTTTTGTAAGTTATCTACATTGATGGAGAGCCCTTGCAAGCTGATTCACCCATAGTTTACTAGATAAAAAATTAGTCATTATGTTTACTAAAAATTTGCATAATGAGATAGCTTATCATTTGGAACTATAATGTGCACATACTTTCAAGGATATCATCGATAAAGGTTTGTTGATTGAGCAATCCCTTATTAATAAAGGGATCATCAAGCTTACATCAACTAATCAGAATCAAGGTACCAATCAGGGAAGTGACCAAAACCAACATCTAATCCAAGTGCAAGCATCATAAAAAACATAGGCCAATAACCAAGATAGACCAAAGCAATTCAACTACAATAGGAATGTTGTGGGTAATGGAGTAACTAATTCACATCATATCCAAAAAGTGAAAATATCATCTACATCAACTTTTTAGCTTACTCCTAACCAAAAACCTATCCAACTAACACTACAAGCACAACAACTAAGACCCGTGCAACAAATGCAACAAACTTTACCAGTATAAACCCCTCATCCAAGGAGAACTATGCCTACACATCATGTCTGTAGTGACCTAAGAGATACTATTGAGTCTATATTTCAAAAAATTGTCATTGCTAATCTGATTAGTTGGCCTATACCAAAGCATTTCTCATAAGGCATTCATTATCTTGATTGATACCATGAAAATGAATTCTATGAATATCATCAGGTCAACAGGCATAATCTACAAAGATGTGTGAAAATCAAGCATTTGATTGAGAATATGTTGGAGAATGGAGAGATAACATTAGATAATGGTGATTCCACCTCCAATCAAACTCTTGGGATTTATCAAACCCCTTTCCCCAACATAACACATAGAAGTAGCATAACAATCAACAACAATAACACTGATTGGTGTAATAATAAAATCAATAGTATCAAAATCAAAGGCCAAACTAGCAAAATCAACAATAAAACCCACAATGTCAAAATAATGGATAAAACCAAGGTCAGAATGGTAACAACCAACAAACCTACCATGTAGTTGTACATGCTTAAAATAGGGTTGTATGTCATATGGTAGGGGACAATGTTAATACCATCTCCATTAATCTTAGATTGAGCACTAATCAATCTACACCATTGTTAAACAATATCACTAAACCAAATTACATGGATAATCTTTATTTGACTTGGGACTTGACACAGGCAAACCAAAAAATTTAAACTTCCACTTTTGGACCATATATCGATAAATTTCCCTTGCCACATGACCATATATAAGTGCATCAACAATTGAAACTTGTCTTATCTGGTCCCACACCATTCGCAACATTTGTTAGCAATTATGGTCTAGCATCTAATCTTAATTATGTAATCACAACTTAGAGGTCAAAGATTACTATCCTAGGTCCACAAACATCTACCACTTTGCCTATTATCCAACCAACCATTCAACCTTGGAATAAACCATTCACCATTGACTAAGATAATAAGTCTGATATTGTGGAACAATTACAAAAGACACTAGCACAAATTTATATTTTAGATTTGTTATGAACATCAACAATCCACAAGAACATTTTGAATGAGTTTTTAACCCAATCCACTATTGCTAGTGACATATCCCCTAATAAATTTCAAGATTTGGTTGGACACCTAGCTCTAGCCCAACAAGTCACATTTAATCAAAGTGATATGTCTTCCCTTGGCCTACTCCATAATAATCCATTATACATAGAGTTTGTATAAAGTGGCATAAAGTGAAATGGGTCCTTATAGACAATGGATTAGGCCTCAACATAGTGTCTCTAATGCTCATCAAGCTTCTTGGGTACATAATGGTAGATCTCCAACCAAATATGATAACTATCAAAGCCTATGGTAATTAGGAGAGAGATTGATAAGGCACCATTAGCTTACCATTTATCATTGGGCCTTTGACCCATGATACACTTTTCCATGTCCTTGATATTGAGTTATCATATAATATGCTTCTAGGTAGGCCTTGGTTACATGAGATTCATGAAGTCCCATCAACACTGCACCAATGTATCAAGTTCTCCCACTCAAAGATGGAAGTAAATATTCTAGGAGATTTGCACCCATATGAGTATTGCAAACATCTTGAGGCTAAGTTTCAAAACTACAATTACCAATACGACATGAATCCAAGTTTAAAATAAGATAAAGGAAAGGCCATACTTATTGATTCTCTAATAGATAATTGCATAGATCCAAATACCTTGGATTCCCTTTCCCACATGCCGCCTCCTAAAATTCCAATCATTTTACCATTTTAGATAATAGCCTAAGGGAGTATGTGACCCATGATACCTTTCATATTTTTAATCTTCCTCAGGATCCCAAGACCTTTAGAAGACCTAAAGTCACCCCACACATGCATTGGAAATGAAAAGGTAAAGATAAACTTCATAATCTAGGACTAGTCATGCTCATACCAGCATCTGGCCAAGAACAAGACCCTCTCAAGGGAGATGAATCATGATTATTCAATGACAAATTGGCTGATTGTTACAAGACCACCAAGTATCCTATTCCCAATAGGATCATGGAACATCAAGATTATGAAGGAAGAGGCCTCAGAACAAATCAACAAGGAACCATTGAGCCAATTTCCATGATTAAGTACAAAAGACCTTATGGACTTAGATTTAAACCTCCTGGGGGTGACCCCACATATCTTATTCAAGTTCCATCATTGATGGCTAGTGATGATGATGCTGATAATGAAGCAGAGTCTAATCATAGCCTCACCTTTGTTGACCTAGCTGAGACTAACCTATTTGATAATAATGCCATTTTTACCCTTAACCCAGTCATTCATCACAACCCATTGCCATTATTATATCCCCAACTAATATATTGGGACCAATAAGAATCCAATTTGTCAATTGATGAGTTTCACAATGATGAGGCATTCTGTGACTTTTTATGCCTTAGAGACAACATTCTATTGGGAGATCATAAATCAAGATTTTCAATTATATTGGATCCTGAAGCCTATTTGTAGAGCGAGAGAACACCCTTAACCAAAAGCAAATAAATAAAACATTGAGGTCCCAAAATGAAAATCTCTTTGAGGTACTTTTTGACCAGGGAAAAAGTAAAGATAAAGGATATTCTGGTGGTGAAAACCTGTTTCAGCTGCCATTTGATGGGGGTGTTCATTCTTCTTCAAATTTAGACCAGGAGACTACCAATGATGAAATTGCCTATGGATCTAAGTTCAATTTTGAAAAACAATAAGTATTTGGTCAAATTATTCAAGAATTTTCAATTATTTTTATCACATGGCTAGATCTCCTATTGGGGGATTTAGATTCATCATGCCTAGGAGACGTTGAAGAGTAAGTCCTAAAAGAGGACCCTGATATAGTCCAATAGTTCAAGTCTTTGCCTACTATCCTAGAAGATGGTTCAACCCTTCTAATCAAAGATACAATATAAGTAAACATCGAGAGTTCATCAGACCCAAAATGTATAAAATTAGGTATGTCCCTCATTGAGGAGGAACATGAAGTATTTATAGCTCTGTTGAGAGAATTTGTAGATATCTTTGCATGGGCTTATTCTGACATACCAAGTTTAGACCCTGCCTTGGTTCTACACCACCTTGTGGTAAATTTTAATGCCAAACTAGTGAAACAAAAACTACGTAAGATGCATACTCACATTGTTGTCTTAGTAAAGAAAGAGTTGGAAAACTCTTAGAACCAGGATGCATTCGGTCCATTGACTACTCAGAATGGATATCTAATGTTATACCTATTAGAAAAAAGCTTGAAGGAATAAGAATCTATACTGATTTTCAAGGCATAAAAAAATCTTGTCCTAAGTATGAATTTCAATTTCCTAATATTGACATGATCATTGATTCCATGGTAAGTTATGAAATACTTTCACTCATGGATGGCTTTAGAAGACCAATATAAAATAGCATTCACCACTCCATGGGAAACATTTTTTTATTGGGTAATTCCATTTGGTCTTAATAATGCTAGATATACATGTCAAATGGCCATGACTATCATAATCCATGATATGATGCATGATATTATTGAAGACTATGTCGATGACATATTAGGAATATCCAAAACCAAGGCCAACCATCTAATAATGCTACATAGGATATTTAAAACATTATAGGAGTACAAAGTTAGACTCAATCCAAAGAAATGTGTGTTTGGTGTAAGCTCAAGAAAATTAATTGGCTTCATCATGTCTCACAGAGGCATTGAAGTTAATCTAGCCAAAGTCCATGCTATAATCAAGATGCTACCACCACCCAATTTAAAGAAACTCCATAGTTTGTAGTGAAAGATCCAATTAATCTGATGCTTCATCTCTTAGTTAGTAGACACATGTCATCTATTTACACATCTTTTGAAGAATAGAGTTGTATTTTATTGGGATGACCACTACCAAACAAATTTTCAATAACTCAAGGACTATCTAGTTAATCCACCTATTTTTTACCTCCTATGTCAAGAATGCCATTCTTATTGTATCTATTAGCTATCAACAATGCCTTCGGGGAACTTTTGGCTCAACATGATAACAATGGAAAAGAGCATGTAATATACTACTTAAGCCATACCTTGGTCACATATGAACACAACTATGAGCCTATTGAAAAAGCTTGTCTAGCCATGGTCTTCACAGCTTAGAAATTGTGCCATTACATGTTGAACAATAAGACCATGGTCATTTCAAAAGTAGATCCACTCAAGTATATACTATATAAAATAGCTTTACAAGGTAGAATGGCCAAATGGATCATGCTTCTTTAAGAATTAGACATAGAGTATGCCAATCATAAAGCAATCAAAGGATAGGTCCTTGCAGATCAACTTGATGAAGCACCTCTTATAGACATAAAGCCACTCACATTTCAATTTCCTAATGAATTCATAATGGCCATCATTGACACACCTCTTAAGGAGAATTAATGGAATCTTTATTTCGATGGATCATTCATAGCACATGGATCAGGGGCATGGTTCTTATTTATTACACCATAGGGGGATCTAATCCCTAAGTCATTCAGGATCAACTTTCCTTGTACCAATAACATGGATAAATATGAATCACTTGTTTCAAGAATTCACCAAGTGGTACAATAGAATATATCTCATCTAAAGGTTTATGGTGATTCTTAGTTAATTATCAATCGGATTATAGACTATTTTTAGACCAAAGATGATAAGTTGGTTCCATATAAAGCTATGGTCGACACTCTCAAGAAAAAAATATTGACATTTAATTTGAGTATATACCAAGGGTTAGTAATAGAATTACAGATGCCATGGCCACTATTGGCTCTCTGATTTGACAAATAGATAAAGCTAGAGAGTATCAATTCTTTGTGAATAATTTTGTCGCACTAGCTCATGAACCTTCAACCGTGGAAATGATTTGTGATATTGTTGGTCCTAATTCTATCTGGTATTCAGACCTCTATAACTATCTTCATAACCAAGTTATACCACCTAACCTATGCCAAAAACAAACCAAATCCTTCATCCATCACTGCACTCATTATACTCTACTTGGATCAACCCTTTACCACCATAGTTTTGATAGAAATTTGCTTCATTATTTAAATTTGGTAGAATCTACACTAACATTATAGGAAGTTCATGAAGGGATATGTGGAGCCCACTCTAGTAGGGTTGTTTTGTCCAAAAAGATCTTGCGTACTAGTTATTATTGGACCATGATGGATGTAGATGTAGTTGCATATGTAAAGAAGTGTGATAAATGTCAATGACATGCTAATCTAATTCATGCCCCAACACAAACTCTAAAACTAATGTTGACACCATGACCATTTGCTACATGGGGACTCAACCTCATTGGTAAAATCAACCCCAATTCATCTACTGGCCATAAACATATCCTTACCACCACTGAATATTTTTCTAAGTGGGTTGAAGTTATACCCCTCACGTGACTAGAGAGAAAATTTCTAAGTTCATCTTTAACCATCTCATTTATCACTACAATATCCCCTTTGACATTATATCTGATAATGGAGGATCATTCAAGAACAAGGATGTTGATAAGCTATATATCAAATATAACATCACACAACATTTTTCTACAACATATTACCCTCAAGGTAATGTCCAAGATGAAGCAAGAAACAAAACCATTATCAATATTCTCAAAAAGATTGTCAATGATGCTAGTCATGATTTGCACTTACAGATATTACCTACCCTTTGGGCATACTATACTAATCATAATACTCCTATAGGAGCCACTATATACTCACTTGTTTATGGTACTGAAGCCATCCTTCCCATTGAGGTCAAATTACCTTCACTATACATATATTTTAAGCATGTCCTAGATGATCGTGACTATCGAGTAGCTCATCTGCAAGAGATAGACCTACTTGATGAAAAATGCATGGATACGCTCAATAATCTTCAAGCATATTAGAACTGACTCAAAGGCCACTACAATTACCATGTCAAGCATAGAACATTTGAACTTGGTGATCTTCTTCTTAAATAAAACCAAAAGAATACCACAGCTAAGAAGAAACATAAAGGTAAATTCAAAACAAACTAGATAGGACTTTTCATCATTACTATAGATTATGGATCAGGAGAATATAGGCTTGCCACACTAGATGGAGATGAACTTTCTAAGTTAAATATTATTCACCTCAAGTGGAACTATGCTTGAGTGCTAAGGTGTATTATCTATAAGGATCATTTTAGTGGTGCCATTTTATCACTATTCTTCCTTGTACAAATCTCATTCTTATCCATCCTCTTAGCCATATCCACTTTAAATTTTTGATCTATCGACAAAATGTGTTCTAAAGCCTAACCATTTGAACTTAGTTTTTTTCATTCATTACACATTTTCAGCGCCAAGGAATTTGATCAATTTCATTAGTTGTTTCAAGTACTTCAAACAGAGACCATATTTTAGAGTAGTATGATAGAATTTTTAGTAGTTGCATCCTTCCTTTGTTATTCATTTCTTATCATCGGTCTTGATACTAATTATAACCTCTTTTAGACAAATTAGTATCATTGATCCATGTTGTTGTGTCCTAGTTATAACCGCCTATGGGCAAACTAGGGGAAACATTTGTTTATTGAGTCTTCACATACCAACGTGCCACTTCTTATGTCATACTATATATTTTTACCAACTATGCCTACTTTTTTTGAATTGATGGGTATGCTAGTTTTGTTCCTCTGCTATAAGGGCAAAACTATAGTGACTTAAGTTCCTACTCTAATACTATGTAGGTAGGGCTCAATACTTGTTGAGGTCAGCTCAGTCACCTTTTCGACCACACTATCATTGTTTTATGAGTAACCTAAGTTTTAACACTCTCACCATTTTGTGAGTACCCTAAGTTTCCACATTCTCACCATTTTATGAGCACCCTAAGTTTCCACACTCTTATTACTTTATGAGCAACCTAAGTTTGAACACTCTCACCATTTTGTGAGCTTGAACCATTTAGTGTCTCATCTTTCTTGATTGAGTTGAGATACTTCAAAAATTCTAAAAACATTTGTAAAACCAATAGAAAAAAAAAAAAACACTGACCACTTTTTTGCTTTAAGGATTCTGGGAACCCTTACTAAGTTGCAAGAAAATCACTTGTTTCTTACTTTCCCCATCCTTTTTGGCCTTTTTCTCTCATACACTTACCATTTTGAAAGACAATTCCTATTCTTCTATCACATCCATTCTATTTTTTTCATCAGTTATCACATTCTTCCCATTCCTTGGGAGAACTACATTTGGCCTAGAGATTTTTATAGGATATTACATCCATGGAACTATGTAGGTAGCATCCACTTGCCTAGTGCATATGGAGACCGCTCAACCACCCCCTTCCTTTTCTTCTATTCCCCCATTTTGTTCATTTGTTAAGTTGTCACCTATTTTTTAGGGGCAATGTTCATATGGTTTCTATTGCATTGTTTGTTTATTTATCTCTACTTATTTTATTTGTTTGTATACCTATTTGTTTGCTTTTAGCACTATTTCCTTGATTCGGTTTATGTGTGTTCATTAGGTTATTCCTTTCTCACACTTATACTTGAATCCATCCATATTCATATCTTTACATTATTATCGTGGTTTCTATCATTGGTGTCTTGTTTTCTATTGAGTATTGTATTACAGGAGTTAGTCCTCATGCATATTTCAACCTAGTCCTCATGATGCTATACCATGATGCCTACTGATAGGTGTTATAACAAACCTCAGCTTCAAGAAGTCTATTCAACAATGGTGGCATCAACATCTCTTCAGACAAACATCCTGATTCATTCCAAATCATATCCCAAATAGAGTAATTAACCATGAAAGAATTTCAACTTTTATTAGTTAGGATGAGCATCTCCCTACTAGTAGGTTATTAAAATTCATCATTAGCCTCTATGATTTAGTTAACCTCATCATTATCCAATCAATCATGTTTGCCATAATCAGGGTCTAATGATTATAACCACCTATGGGAAAATCATTACACACCGTCCCCCCTACATTTCTCAATGATTATAACCGCCTTTGGGAAAATCATTGTGTTGTCACCACTTTTCTTTTTCTACCCATATAGGGGCACATTGTTATCTTATTTCTCTATCCTAACTTGGGCAGCTCCTTCTTCTCAATGATTATAACCGCCTTTGGGTAAATTATTGTGTTATCATACTATGTTGCCACTATTAGGGTACAATGCTTTTAACTGCCTTTGGGAAAACCATTGTACACCGTCCCACTTGCATTCTCAATGATTTTGACTACTTTTTCAAAATCATTATATTTTCACCCCATCATCTTTCCTTTATATGGTCCCCTTATTTTGCTTATATCGAGGGACCATTTGTCGACCTACTTATGCCAACCATTTCCTCGAGGGGGCATCATATAGTTAGTTTATCATCATTGTAGTTTTAGGCATACATGACCTTTTCATTCTTTGAGAAGATGTTATTGTGATTATAGCTTACAATTCCTTTCCAAATAGGGGCAAACTATAGACACCTAAATCTGGCCACTAATGACCTTCAACCAAGCTTTTGACCAATTTCCACTTAAAGTACATAATTTGGCCTAAAAACACTAAAATGAATTAAATGAGATGAAATTGATATATTTAAGTGTCAATTTTGGCTAGATTATCATTAAATGGGACAATGTAATTTATGGGTTAGCTAACTTTGATCAGAGCATTTCGAGTCAAAATCCAATTTTTCACTTGGGTGCTCTAGATTGCTCATTTCTATCAAATCTCTCATTTCTATCAAATCTCTTACATGAGACACGTGCCTTTGTTATTTGATGTTGGTAACATCATAAATGGGATAATAGATCCAACACATCTAACATTGACTTCCAATTACTATCCAGTCAAATTTTGAACCAATAACAAGACATTTTGACTAATTTGATTAATTTGTGCAACAAGAGCCAAAATTTGCACTAAAGTTGACTAATCATGTTTTAGGATAATTAAACCAAATTAGGGCCTTAAGTTAATTTTACATGGAACTTGTTTAATATTTTTTATTGAAAATTTATTTATATTAACTACATCATCAGGTGACATCATCATATGAGGTGGCATCCATAAGCCATAAATGCATAAAATATCAAGATTATGGGTCTCCCATGCATATATCTCAAATATTAATGGAAATATTTATAGAATTAATTTCATATTTGGATTTATTCATGGCAACACATCTCAATCTTGAGATGGACAGTCATGGTTGATCTTCAAACTATTCTAAAAATTTATAAATAAAAGGCCTTGCCTATTGAATTTTAAGCTCTTTTATGCCAAAATTATAATGCCCAAATACATTAAAAAATAATTTCATCGTAGTCTTATAATTCCAAATTGTTGATCCAAGCCAAGCTAAGCCAAAGCCAAAGTTTCCAAGAGGATATGAAAGTAGCCACACTCCATTGAAGAAGATCTCTTGAGGCACAAGCTGAACAAGCCAAAGGAGCCTTTTGGAGCAATCAAGGATTTTGTAAGAAATTGGTGTTTTGTGTTCATATTTCTTATTTCTTACCATTTTTATTTGTTTTCTCAAATGGATTTCCCTCACTAAGCTCTCCCTAGTAACTAGGTCTAGAGATGTATGTTAGCTAGTGTGTTGGTTTTTCAATTTGATTTCATTTTGTCACTAATAAGATACTAATACCTCTCTTGAGTCAAATTCCTAGTTCAAAGATTCTAGCCTAATCTCACATGGTGCCAGAGCTAGTTAAGGTACATGGGGTATCCTATTAGTGTCATCAATCTATTAATTTATCCTACTGTCAAGTATGCTCTTCTCTTGCATCTGTATGATGGTCCTAAGAATAAAAAAGACATAAGAGGAATAAATATATTCTAGAGGGGCCTCCATTATTTATTTTAATTTGTAGGGTTGGTGAGAGGTATTTATTATAAATAATCCCCATATAAGCTTATTTTTTTGAATCAATTGAAATAAATAATTCATGCATTTGCTTTGCACATGAGTTTAACATTTAGTTAAGAATACAATTTATTCTTAACAATCTTATCCCCTAGTCTAAGTGTTTTCCTAGGATTTTTAGATTCTATCCTAATCTAACATGGTACCAAAGTTGGTTAAGGTACCTAGGGTAGCCTATTAGGGTCATCAATCTATTAATTTATCCTACTATCAAGTATGGTCTTTTGTTGCATCCATAGGATGAACCCGAGAATCAAAAAGATGTAAGAAAAATAACCATATTCTAGAAGGGCCTCCATTATTGATTTTAAGTCACAAGTTATTTTGAGAATTTTTAGGAGCTAAACAAATCTCATTGTAACATCTAGAGTCTCAAAGAAAGACAACTTCACTTCCAATTTGGTCCCATTTGGGCATTGCGGTCTTTCTCATTGAAGGGTTTATTGTAAATGGTTCATGCAATTTTATTTTTTTTTGGCCATCTGAGTCACCAGATCTCTTTTTTTGGGCTCACAAATTTCCATTGTGTATTTGATCTTCCCTTCAGTGGATCAGGTTTCACAACTAATCTTTTTTATTAATTCTTTTTTTTTCAAAAAAATACAACTCTTTTTTTCAAAAAAAGACAACACTTTTTTTAGGAAAAAAAATTCTATTGTATTTTTTTATGTTAAAAAAAATAGGAAAAGAAATTTGATATAAAAAAATAAGTTTTTTTGAACAAAAATATCAAAAAAAAAGGATTAAAAAAATATTAAATAAAACAATAAAGGTCGTACGACCTGCACAAACTGAGACTAAGGCTCATGACCTAGATATAGGTGGTAGGCCTGCTCCACATCCTTTGTAAAAGGTCATTAGGCCTTGGTATGACTTCACCCCCCTACCAAATTCATTGGTCTTGGTGTAAGGCTTAATCTCCACCTTGGCCTCTCGACCCTACATGCCCCCTCGCCTAAAATAAAAAAAATCAACATTTTTTTTAAAGTTTTTTTCAACATAAAAAACTCGTATAAATGAAAACAAAATTTGTGTTTTTCAAAAATGACCCTTAAAATTCCTAGATTTTTGTAATTTTGCGTTGAAAGTAAAATCAAACAATTCACAATTTTCATACCTCTGTCATTTGGTCCAATCTGGCTAGCAGGCAAATTTAATCATAATTTTATTTTTTTAAACCACATGGGAAATGCACATTTTTGAAAAATTTGGGTCAAATCTGGTGGATTCAACTAAACTTGGTAGATTACCAAATTTGGTGGAAAGTTTACTAAATTTGGTGGCATTTTCACTAAAATTGGTAGATTTATAAATTTAGTGATAGTTCCACTAACTTTTGTGACATCGTAGGTAACCCCCTCTCTATTGCCATTTTTGAAATTACAGTTCAACTTTAGAAGGCTATATCTTGAGCTTTAGACCTCCATTTTTTGAGATGTTTTTTATTTTGGATAATTTTTCATGCTCTCCAAACTAGTGTAAATGGTTTTAGATTTTAGTGCCTAGTTTTTGCATAAATTTTAGATTCTCATAGGTGTTCCTCATTTTGGGAACTTCAAAGCTGCATAACTTTTACATCTAACCTAGGATCGAGGAACTTTTTTTTGAAAGTGCATGGTTTTTTGTGTAATTCATAGTTATGTTGATAATTTCACTTGGTATGATGCCAAAATTATACTTTAATATATGCTCATTTCATGAAAATTTATAAAACATTGAAGTCAAGTCCACTTTACTTTTCTTGCAAGTGGAATTTGTAATTGCACTAATTATAAAGTGACCAAATCATTTTTTTTGTGGGGGTGACTTCTTCATTTAGTGAATTTTGGGGGTTTGTGTTGGTGTACTTGTCTCCACATTTTGTGTGTGTTTGTATTTCTTTTACCATGGGTAATCTAACTTTTCCTTTGTTAATTCCATTTAACTACAACACATGGAAATCACATGCATGGAGTGCACTAATAGAAAAAAGATACACCCACTATATAGAGGGTACATTTAAATAACCTACTAATCTTAAGGAAAAGAATGTATGGCTAATTAAACACACCAAAACACTTGGATATTTATGCACATTCATTTCCATAGATATATTATTTCACATTGATCAGTGTAAAACTCCTAATTAGGCATGGGATATCCTTAAGAATATATATGGTAAAATTGATGAGAGAGGGTGTATCAAATTGATAATGAACTCTCTAATCTTGATCCCTCTTATTTTGACAATATTCAAGACTATATCATTAAGGTAAATAAACTTCACGCACAACTCAAAGAATGTGGACTTGATAAAAAAGATATTTAAGTAATTTTAAATGTGCTTGGAAAACTTCCTACTAAATATGTTTCATTTGTATCTAGCTTTCATACTCATCAACTAACAATGGGCCAGGCCTAGGTTATGCCCACATTTGAGTCCTTTATAGAAATACTAATGCTTGAGGAAACCAAGTTACTCACTACGTGTCTTCTCAATCCATCTAAGTCT
Source organism: Torreya grandis (assembly GCA_037957365.1). Taxonomy (NCBI): domain Eukaryota; kingdom Viridiplantae; phylum Streptophyta; class Pinopsida; order Cupressales; family Taxaceae; genus Torreya; species Torreya grandis. The sequence goes on along the minus strand of JARHVA010000392.1, from coordinate 111,744 downwards.
CAATAATTAATGGTAGGACCTCCTCAACATTCAAGAGGTTCTAAGCAACAAAAACAAAAACTATCCAAGCCAAATAAACCACCTATATAGTCTTCACATCTTGCACCAATAGCATCAACATCCTACAAGAAGCAAAAGGATTTTTAGAAGAAGGGATGATCATCTTTCTCATACTAAAATAAACTTGGTCATGATGAGCATCAGTGTCATGCTAAGAAACTTGATAAATTGAATCATTTTCTTAAGAAGAACATCAATTTTCCATCATATTATATAAAGTAGTCCTCTCCTTCTACTTCTTCACAATCAAAGAAAGGGAAAGGTCAAGCACTTGTCACAGCCAAAAAGTCTTCTCAACAATGGATACTTGACTCAGGGGCCACACATCATATGGGTTCAAATTGAGAACAATTTTATTTATTGAAACCTTGTTTGTTGCCTCACATTCTCACCTAAGATGATACACTGGTGGAAGTTATTAGAAAATTATCAGTTGCAATACAAGAAGGCACTTTTTTGGATGTACTTTGTGTTCTAGATTTATGTGCCAACCTTCTCTCAGCTTACCAAATTACACATCTTGGGAATGGAAATAAGGTTGAGTTCTTCCCTGATTTAGTAAAAATTATGGATCTCAAGGATGATACCTTAGTTTCAATGGTAAAATTTGATTATGAGTCTTGGATATATGCATTCTCCCATTTTGTGCCTCATTCCCCTTATATTGATTTACTCACTCATATAGATTCAGTGAGTAAACTATGGCATGAGTAGTTTGGCCATCTCAACTACCCCTATCTTCAATAGCTCAACTCAAAGGATATGGTACAAGGACTTCCTTCCATTCAAATTTCTAATGGCATATGTTTAGGTTGTACAATTGACAAGAATCTAGAGGATAAGTTTGACAAAGGGTCATCTTAGAGGGCTTCACAAATCCTTAAATTGGTTAAAAATGATCTTATGGGTATGTTCCCCACATTTTCTTTTAGAAAAACTCATTATATCCTCACCTTTATTGATGAATATTCATGGTTTACTTGGGTCTACTTCTTTTATCTAAAGAGTGAAGTCTTCGACTGGTTTCTAGACTCAAGGCTCATGATGAAAAACAATCTAAAAAATCTCTCAATTTTTTTTGCATAAATAATGGCTAAGAATATATGAATGATCACCTTGATTAATTCTATGCACTTAAAGGGATCAACCTTCAACATTCCATTGTCTTTAGCTAATGCATCTTCACCTCTACAAGGTCCATCTTTAGTAGCTATTGCAACCCCATATTCATCATCACCTCTATGAGTTTGATAGTCTCTTCAGTCAGTAGGCACATTTATTCAAGATCCTTTAGACACTCAAATGACTCGATCAAAACATCATCTTCCACATGTATACATTTCCCTTAGTTCTAATACATAATATTTTTGTGAAACATCTAGTCATGCTGAGTCCCACTCAGTAATGGAGGAAGAGTATAGTTCCTTGATGAGGAACAACACTTTGGATTTAGTACCCCTTCCAAAGGGAAGGACAATGGTTCGTTGTAAGTGGATCTACTAAACTAAATATAGAGTGGATCAAAAAGTTGATAATTTCAAAGCATGCCTTATTTCTAAAGGTTTCTCACAAGTTCCTATTATGGACTACACCGAGACCATTACACTTGTTGCTAAGATGAACTCAATTCATTTGACTCTTGTTATTGCTACAGATCATGGTTAGGTTGTACATCAGATGAATGTGAAGAGTGAATTTATTCATGGGGATATTCAAGAAGAAATATACATGGAGCAACCACAAGGGTTTGTTGAGGTCTCTTCTTTGGTTTATCACTTGTGAAAGTCTCTCTATGGCCTAAAATAGGCCCCTTGGGCTTGGTATGCCAAAATGGACTCATTTCTTCTATCGACTAGATTCTCATGTTGTCACTTAGATCTCACTATCTACATTCTAAGATAGAATGACTCCCATTTATTGTTGGTCCTCTATGTTGTTGACTTAATTTTGACTGGGAGTTCTTCATCCATCATTGATAGAGTCAAATATACTTTTTATGAGTGCTTTGCTATTATTGACTTGGGCTTTTTTCACTACTTTTTTGGGATTAATATCACCTAGTCTTCTTTTGAGATCACTATTGCACAACCCATGTATGATCTTGATCTACTTGATCAATTTAATATTGCTTATTGTAAGGCCACACTAAATCCCTTCTTGTTTGGAGGTAATATTGAGGTAAATTGTTCTACTCCACTAGTTGATTCCACTTTGTATCATCAAATTTTTGGAAGTCTCATCTATTTGATGTACACTCACCCTGAAATTTATTTTTTAGTTGGCAAGGTCTCTCACTTTATGCAAGAGCCACATAAACTTCATTAAAAAGTAGCCAAACACATCTTACATTACATCCAACACACTTCTTGACATGAGATACACTATGTAACAGGCGTTAGTCTTGACTTGGTCAGATATACATATTTTATTGGCCTATCAATTCTAAGGATCGTAAGTCAACCTCTGATTATAACTTTCACCTTGGTTCTATCCATATTAGTTGGTAGAGTAACAAGCAACATGTTATTGCTCTATCTTCAATTAAAGTTGAGTATTATGGGGTTATTAATTTCATTATTGAGGCTATTTAGCTTTAGAATATTCTGACTAAATTTGGCATCACTATTCCATGGCCATATATTATTCTTTATGACAATCAGATTACCATTTAGATCTTGAAGAACTCGATTTATCATAAGACCAATCACATCAAGATATATATGCACTACATCAGGGAGCTAATTTAGGAATAAATAATTAATCCACACTATTATCCTATAGTAGAGCAAGTTGTAAATATATTCACCAAACCTTTCACTAAGAATAAGTTTCATCACTTTCAAACTCTCTTAGGGGTGCATATGTTGCTTCTAGGGAGATCACTAAACCTTCCTACATCATGCTCTCATGGGGGGGGGGGGGGGGCAGTTTCCTATGGGTTTTATCCTTCTTTTATGTTTTGAGGGGATTATTGTGTACATGGGTACCTCATCAAGGTTTGTTACCAGGACCCATTTCTTATTTTTTGCATCATTGAATAAACCCTTAAGTTACACATAAGGTGGGGGTGTTAGTGTGAACATGGTTATTTCCTATCTAATTATACCATCAATTATGAACATGGTTATCTCCCTAACCAGTTATACTTGTTGACTCCATTCACACCTTATTTAGTTAAGTTTACTTAGATTTTTTGAAATATTGTCTCACCTCATAGGATCATGACACTTGTCACAATCTTGTGAAGGGTTGGTGAGAAGTATTTAGTATAAATACCCCCTATGTAAGATTATTTTTCTAATTAATTTAATGAAGGACTTCATGCATTTGCTTTGCACATGAGTTTAAAATTCAAATAAGAATACAATTTATTCATATCATTCTTATTCCCTAGTCTAAGTGTTTCCCTAGGACTATTAGATTCTATCTTAATCTCACAAAAAAATTCTCTATGCTTCATCTATATCAATTCTTAATTATACTATTGTATTTAAAGTCTGCATTTCAAATTTAATAGAAATTAAGGGTTTATTTCCAAATACCAATTCATAGGGTGAAAAACTAGTTGTAGTTTTCCAATTTGTGTTAGATGCCCAAACTTCTAGAATTTTGGCTACCTAATCCTTTCTGCTACTACTAACTACATTGGTGATGATGTTTTCCAATTCTCTATTGGTAACCTCTACCTGTCCATTTGCCTATGGATGATAGCGATAGTATTTCTTATGGTTGACTTGATAAAGTTTTGTGAATTCCTAGATCATCTTTGACATAAATTGAGGTCCTTGGTTAGAAACTATCTCCCTAGGTACCCCAAATCCTTGCATGATCTTGAATTATAAGAAATTGGATACTATCTCTTTTCTTGTAAATGAGAGAGATTGTAACTCAACCCATTTGGTCACATAATCTATACATACCAAAAGTATTCTTTATCTTGGGATGGAGGATCAATGGATCCAACAAACTCCATCCCCCACTTCTCAAATGGTTCTAAAATCACATAAGGGTGAAAGGGCATTTTAGAGGATAGTGTAGGTTTTCCCATTCTTTGGCATAGATCACATGTATATATGTACTTATTCACTTGATTATGAAGATATAGCCAATAGTAACCAACTCCAAGGATCTTAACACTATTCTCTTGATAGATTAGTGTCCTCCACCTGGCTCATCATGGCAAACCTTGATGATATCATAGGTTTCATTTTATTTTACAAACCTGTGGAGTACATGATTAGGTCCACATTTGAATAGTATACCATTAATCCATTTAAAGCAATAAATTTCCATGACTAAATGTTTCTTTTATTTACAGTAAAATGAAGAAGAAACTTCCATGTGGACAAGAAATTTTCTATATCAGCAAAGCAAGGTGTTTGTGTTGAAACAACAAACAATTGTCTATCTGAAAAGTTATCTTCTACTAGTCTTTCTTCATCTATAATGTGAAATCTAGACAAGAAGTTACCAACCACATTAAAATTACCAGGTTTGTCAATAATTTTTATATCAAATTCCTGTAAAAGTAGGAACCATATTATAATTCTTCCTCCTACCACTGATTTGTTTATTAGGTATCTTATGGTTGCATGATCAGTATACACAAATATTTTTTAACTAGTGATATAATGTCTAAATTTATTTATGGCATAAATAACAATGAGGAACTCTTTTTTAGTGGTTGTATAATTCCTTTCTGTTGGAGTTAGGTTCTTGTTTATATAGTATGTTATACATCTATCCTTCCTCATCTTTCTATTCTAATCCTGCTCCCATTGCATGAATAGATGCACCAATATATATATGAAAGGGTTATTCCCAGTTAGGACCTCTAAGTATTGGGATAAAACTCAATATTTCTTTAATGGTCTCAAAGGCTTGTTGGCATTCTAGGCTCCACACAAATTCATTATCCTTTTTCAACAAGGAAAACATAGGAGCAACAATTTTTCTAAATTATTATATAAAAAGTATATAATAGATTTCATGGACCAAGAAACTCTTAATGTCATTTTGGTTTTGAGGAGGTTGGAAATGACCTCTATTTTCTTGGGATCAACCTGAATTCCTTTAGCAAAAATATGGTGGCCTAGAACTATGACCTCTTCTACCATGATCAATCACTTTTCATGACTTAGGGATAATTGATGATCCTCACACCTAATCAATCCCTTGTTTAAATTTTTTAAATCCTCATCAAAGGATTCACCATGTACTATGAAATCATCCATGTATACCTTTATGCAGTCATTGGTCCGATCAAAAAACATGGATAAAATTGTTCATTAGAAAGTGGTAGATGCATTGTAAAGACAAAGAGGGAGTACTCTATAATAAAATATCCTACATGGCTAAGTGAAGGTTTTTTTTCTTGATCTTTAGTTGCTACCTTTATTTCGTCATACCCACAGAAACCATCCAAGAAAGAAAAACATTTCTTTCATGTTAGGTTGTAAATTACCTAATAAATAAAAGGTAGAGGGTAATAATCATTCATGGTAGCTTTGTTAAGTTTCCTGTAATCTATGCAAAATCTCCATTTTCCATTCTTTTTAGGAATAATAACTGTATGCACCTAAATTTGCTTGCTTACATTATTGTCACTAATATTCCTATTAGTCGACAATAATTATGTTTATCTCATTTATTCTAATTTATCCCCTTCTTAGTCATTTATATAACACTTCCCCCTTCATATTTATTCATGCACTAACCTTATTCATCCCCACCAATCAATTAATTTGTCCTAAATCCCTATTATTCTATCCTAATCCCATTTACCTATTATTTAGGAATTTTAAATTCCCAATGGCCCACTTACTAGCCTATTTCTAAGCTCTTACACACCCCTAGTCCCTAATCATCTACCTAATCCCTATCTAATCCCATATCTAAGCCTAATTAATCCCTAAGATGATTCTAAAACTAGTGGATTCTATAATCCTCTCTATTCTAACCCCTCCTCTCTAGAAGCCTCTAAATCTAAAGGCTTCCAAGGACTTTTAAATTCTTTGGATAATTTCCATCCATTGATCTCCCTCAACAAGGTTTAAACATTAACCATTTATATTTCCCTCCTTCTATTTAACCAAGGCCACTCTTCCATTGTATCTAACTATAATATTCATAGCAAATCCATGCCAAAATAATCTTTGCATCCATCATCAACATCTATTGATCAAGCAACATCATAGTGTCAAAAATTTAAGTCAAGGTGTATCAATCCAATCTCAATCTCTTTTTATTTTTCATTCCATTTGATCATGGTGTATAAAACTTAGCTTTAGGATTCTAATTCTATTTTAAAATGGTTTTATTCATCCATTACATTTGGTCTTAATGGATCTATCACTTTAACTAGGTAGTTAGTTATTTGGGTTGATTGAATTACATAATATAGTCTATTAAGCTCAAATTTCACCTAAAATAACTAAAAAGGAACCCATTAGCTATCATAGATAGGATAAATGAATCTTAATTATAATAATTTTTCAATTTTAGTCTTTGAAATATCTCTTAATATAGGGTTAATTCTTCTATGAGGTTGTCTAACTAGTTTGACTGCTTCTATGTAGATATGATGGGTACATACACTAGGATGGATTCCATTCATATTCTTGTAATCCCATGCAAAAAATTTTGTGTGATATTTCAACACATCAAATAATTTCATTTCCTGATCCTCTATCAACCAACTATTTATGTTAAACAGTTTCTCTGGTGATACTACTATTTTTTTGGTGCATGGATAAAGGGACTCTAACTACTTTAACTCACTCATAAAATAGTTGAGAGGATAAGGGTGTGGTAGCATCTTGTGGTATTTAGTAACATCTTTCATAAATATCTCTCGTAGAGGAATCACTTTGGCCAATGGACAATGAAATGATGTTAGAAACGTATCTTGGTATTCATGTGCCCACTATGTAATGTTTTGTTAAATATCTCTATAGTCACATATATTATTGGAAGAGATAGAACTAGATGGGTGGTCAACATGGAAAGAGTAACTACCATTATTAGTTTTGATATCATAGTCTATAGCTGGACTAACAAAGTCCATACTTGGATTGTCAAGGTCCGTAGTTAGACTATCAAAATCCATATCATTCCCTATACTCCTTGTTAACTCATCTTCTACTTATTTCACATGATCTGTAATTATCACCATTGATAAGGATGATATACTATCATGTTTTTATTTAGGTTAATCTACCCATAATTGGTTCAAATGGTTGATTAATGGTTTTGTGGGTGAGTATAGAGAGATACACTTGGCTTTAAGGCCATTTTAAATGGTCATATCCTCTAACTTAAAATATATTAAGGATGCAACAGTTTATAACCAAGGCCTTGCTAGTATCAATGGATATCCAAGTTATTTAGTTTTGGGATGGATTATAATAAAATCAACTAGGTATTCCCAAGATTCTATAGTTACTATAACATCTTCTATAGTACCTTCTAGTTTAACAGTGGATTGATCTTCCATTTTTAGGATTGTGAAAGTGGGTTGTACCCCTATGAGAGATAGAGATTGAAAGGTGCCAATAATCATCATATTAATAACATATCCTAGATTTAATAACACATTAGGTATCTTTTTTTTCTAATAATCATAGAAATGATAGGACTTCCTAGATCTTCATACTTGGGTGGAAGTAATTTACCTGTTAATAAGTTAGCAAGTTTACCATCCACTTTTATGGTATTGGGGTATTTATTTTTTATACCAGGTGTCTTAATATGCAAATTATTGATAATTTAGTTTATCTTTGGAATATCCTTGATGGATTTCAATAATGGAATTTCAATGTCAATTTTTCTTAACTCTTGAATCAAATCAGATTCTCTTTTATCCTCAACTTATTTTAGTCTTTATGGAAAAGGAATAGGTGGAGGAGGTATGGTGATTTTATCTATATTTTAGGTTTTTATTCCAAATCATTTTCCTTTGTTGTTTTTATGAGTTGATCTTGTTTTTCATTGGGAATTTTTTTAATGGTAATTTGAGGTTCTTGTAGCATTTACTTGACCTAAGATGTATATCTACACACTTGATAACACTAACTCCCATAGTCTCGCCTTGTTTATTCACATAAACAAGAGCTACCTGCCAATTCTATGGATTTTCCACAAGTTGGGAAAGTAGTTAGGGTTGATTTACTTGATCTGTTGGAGGTGCTTGAGTACTTAGAGGAGACATCAAGGATTGTTATTGTGGTATTGCCTATGTTGATGATTAAAGTTTGGATTGGGATTCTAATGTTGATTTTCCCATGGATGTGGATGAGTTTGGGGCATCAAAGGTTGTTAGAAGGGTTGAGGAATCACCCATTATTGTGTAATTCATTCTTGATTACACCATAGTGGTGGTTCTTGTCCCCAAACCTATAGATGTGTTATTCATAATGTGAAAGGAATTCTTGGACCAAACTAATTTTGATTTTATGAGAATTTATTCCATCACCTTTTAAAAAAATTTAACTCTTATATAACATGAGTAACTTATTTTAAGTAATTACTTAGGGTAGAAATAAGGGATAATTTCTTAGTTTCATGCTCATTTTTATCACAAATCAATCATACATCAACCTTATATAAAGGACAATATCTAAGAGCATGTTTTTTTCTACACTTAGGACAATACATAACCAGGGGCTTAATGGAATTGTTGGCTTTGGCCAGTAATCCATCTAACATGGTATTCAACTAAACTAATATATTTGTCTTAATATATGAAAACTCTTCCATTAACTGACTCACATCACTTCCTCCCTTTCTTGCTCTTATCTTTTTAATGCTAGGTTTTGTCCTTGAATAATACCTACACAATTTAGTGATTTGAAGCAGAGTCATCTTATTGATGTCTCCTTTTCCCATTAGATTCAAGGAATCCCTAGCATCATATGCAAGTCATTTTAAAAATACTATCTTATAAACCTCTTTAGCTAGTTCATATCCATATCTTCTGTGGGCAAACAAAAAGTGATCAAGGTATTCTTCTAAATTTTCATCTTCATTTTTCTTGATCCTAAAAAAATATTCCTTCTTATCCCTCACCCTATAGTAATCTTGATATTTATCTAAGAGTGTATTTTCCATGTCATCCCATGAATGGATGGAATTTGGTGGCAAACCCATACACCATCTCATATCTCCTTCTTTCAGTGTAGACGGAAAGAGTTTCAAACTTTGATTTTCAGTTTTGTAATCATAGGTCTGACATAGAGTTTTGAATTCAAAGAGAAATTGATTAGGGTATTCCATAAAGAAACCTCTAAAGTTAGGCAAGATGGATGGAGAATTTTTTTCATAATTGTTTTGTCATCCTCCTCTATAACAATGGGATTGGTAAAAGTTTGTCCAAGAGGATTATTTTTATTTCCTTGAATATTTTCTACATTTTTGTGATTGTCTCCCATTTCTTCCTTATTAAGTTTGTCAATTGTTCCTAGGGGAGGTATATATCCTTTAGAGGTATATAGAGTGACACTTGATTATGGTTTAATATGTTTTATCTTGGATCCTCTAGGTGTTGTTTGTTCCCTAGTAGGTGGAAATGCTTTTCCAACAATATTCTTTAAATCTTCAAGTTTTTTTTACTATTGTCTGGATTTTATGGTTAGATGAAGTATCCTAATTAGGGTTGTTTGGAATGAATCTCCCTTGAAAGTCTCTTATTTTTCACATATATTTATTTAATATTTAGGGAAGTTGGTTTTTAGGATTACTTCTAGCTTATGCTTTTCACCTTACTAACACTTTAAAAGAAATTCCCATCATAATGCCAAAAATGATGGGTGTCATTATTACCCCTTCATTTAATCAAATACAGTTGATATCATTCTTTACCAAGGCTAGTGTTTGAATCTATTTTCAATAAGGTGTTTTTAATATTTAGCTAATAATTATGTTTTTGGAGAAATGATCTACTCTAAACCTTTAATCTAAAAACTTGTAAGGAAAACACTCTTGCATAAATATCAATCTGATTTAAAATTAATCATACTTTTTTTTGAAATGAACACACTTTCTATTAACAAACACTCAATGTTTGTAAAGGAAAACACACTAAACTATGAAATTGTTGAAACACACTTAAAACTAAGATTGTAGAATTGAATTTACTTTATCTAAGAAGATTATTTTAAAATAAAGAGATCAATGTTACATCAAATGATAACATGAACACATTAATAATTGATCACATGCAGGTTAACAATATACATAATATAAATGTGTTTAATCAAATTAATACTAACAGAAAGTAACACACAAATACCAAACACACATCACAATTACTTGGGTGAGTGGATCCTTACTCACCTTTGGATGAGAAGGAAGAATAACCTAGTACTTAATTAATGTAATCAACATCATTAATTCATAAAAATCAAAATTAGAGATTAAAAATATTCTCTATTCACAAAAATTCAATTCTATTACTCTAAAAATATACTACTGATTAGACAGAGGTCTGCTTTTTATTCAACTAGAAATCTAATAGCTTCCTAGATCTTAGTTACTACTAGTTTGTTCCGACAAGATTGTCTATGCTAAGATTGGTCTTGACTACCAAAATAGAATATAAGTGTTAAAAAAAATATCCACACACTTTGAGTAAAAGCATGTGATTTTAAACTGCATATCTAAACCAATTATGTTAATTTTTTTTTCTTGATTTACAAAATCTTGTTTCAAACACAAATCTGTATCTAAAAACATCTATAAAAGGAAAGTCTATATATATGTGGAAATCTATTTATAAACAAACTATAAATATAAAGTACTATTGTGATAATTGGAAATGATCTTGGTCATCTTGGAATGGACCAAGAAACCATTGAAATGCCTTAGCAATGCTTTCCAACCAAGTCTGAAGTGGTTATGTCAAAGTCCATATCAAGCCTGATGAAGTCTGTAGCAAGCCTGTAGAAGTTTATAGTTCCCATGTGGAAGTCTATAGCTCACCAAAATGCTATATATTTTACTAGAATCTTCCTAAAATCCCATGGAACCATGCCAAAACTCTTGTGTTAATATTATTTTATCTTATAATACCTATATATGCAAAAACAAAGGACTAAAACATGCAAATGATCAAAATAAGATGTCAATAATAATGAATTTGACTCACATAAACTAAGTGAGATAAAAGTACCTATCTTATACCTCAAACTAGATATAATTTTTAAATATGCCTACAATGCTCAACCCAAATGGTAGATTAGCAAATAGGAGGAGATAACACATGGTTATAATGAGTCATATATTAGACTCATCAGCATGCCTCCTATTGTTTGAGATGATCATATCACTGCTGCTAATTTCACCATTTTGTGGTGTGGTAATTCTATCCATGAATGCTCTTATATGAAAAAAATGGTACACCATATTTGGGGTCATGGTAAGTTATTTATATCTAGTGGCAAGCTAAAATAATTACCCTTCATCTGAATTTTATGTTTCAACATTAATTATTCTAACTCCTATTAAAATTTATCCATATTATCTTTTAAGGAATAATCTATTTTATATATCCAAGATTGGGATTCCAAGTGTGATTCCATCTCTAATGTCTCTAAAAATGTGGTAAATATATTTCTATCCATAGTGACTCTTAAATATGGTATTAGCTTTATAATAAACCATTCAATATGTTGTTTTTCATTCAAAGGATCCTTCAATTTTATTATTATTGACTAAAATCTATGATCATAATATTTTGCAATCACTTTTTATTTCTATATTAGTTCTCTAATTTTTCTAATGTTCTCTATTAGGATATTAGTGTAAGTGAAAAACCCATTAAATGTTTTTTGTACATCAGCCCATGAATTCACACATCCCTAAATTATTACAGTGTACCATTTTAATTTATTATATCTCAATGTCCCAAAAAAATAAAATAACATTACTTTATGATATGTTATATTATGGCTTCTCTAGTAGGATTCTAATACAAATATATGTTCTTCCCTTGGTATCTTTTCAAAATAAGGGAAACTATATTGTATTTTGGGTGTCTTTGGGATGTTAGAGTGAGTAATATACTACTAATAGTTGAATTGCTTGATGTGATCATTATTGAATGACTAATTGAACTTTTTTGTCGATTATCCCTATGTTTTATATATAATTTTGTACTCCATACCTTATATCTTATCATATCTGCTTGAAACTATTTTTTACCCAATACTTCTACCAAATTTTCTAAAAACTCCCTTTTTCTTTGTAATTCTTCACTAAAACTTTGGTAACTATTTTCCACTTCTTATCTTATATGTACCTCATCTTTTCAAGAAAATGGATGTTTACATCAGATGTGAAGTGGACGGGGGATGGAATTTGGTCCAAAGGGTTTATATTTACATGGGATATGTTATGGTTGGGGTTTTGAAGTAAGGTATCACTTCAAGTGTCCTCTTTTTGGTCTCTTTTTAATACCCTGACCTCTTCTTTGATATTTTAATTAACTAATCCTTCTCCTTCTAATGTAATTATTTCCTTATCTCTCTCTTATGTCTCTTTGACATTAATACTAATAATAACTTCTAAAAAAACATCTTCCATAAGGTTGGTATCCCTCCCAACAACTATTTATTCTTTAATTATATCACTATGTATTGTTTCCTCTTGATTATATCCTCTTTTTATCCCTTCTTCAATTGTTAAAATCTTATCTCTTGGTTTCATCTTATAGATATATTATCTTATATTTATTGGATCTTCAATGATATATTTTCCACTACTTGTTATGCCTCATCCACTATGGGTCGTACTTATCACCATTGATTAGTCTTTTGCACCTAGGGTTTGAATAGTTTTAGAGTTCCCATCAATACAAATAACTCTCATTATCCATATCGTATATCATTCATGATTTTATTTAGTGTGTGGTACAATATCTCTTATATCCTATTTATTTTATTGGCTTCTTTTTTCCTTCCAATGGTACTAATGCTAACTCATCCACTTTTATTAGAGGGATAACATCTTGATTTTTAGTATGGGGATCTTTACTGTTAGAGGCCATATTGGTATCTTTAATTTTCCTTAATCTCCTCAATGTCCTATGTTCTCTTTCTTTATTTTGTATTTTTATTATATTATTGCACCTAATTCTCTCATCTTCAATATGTTTTCATAGCTCCTCATTCACCATTTTTATCTTATATTAATTCTTCAACATATTCTCTTACTATTCTTGTTTTCACTTTTCCTTACCTAATATATGTCTAATTTTGATACTTATCCTCCTAGTCTGCACATCTTATTTAACCTACCCTAATGTTTTATACCAACTATTATTATAATTCACATCTTTTGAGGATCCCCCTTTTTCTGCACACCATCCCTTAGGTCTATATCCCCTAAATGAATTATTTTCCTTCTCTTGCCAACTCTTAATTTACAAAAATATTGTGAATTAGGAGTGGTATAATTTTTTTGATTTTTTCAAGGTTTTGATATTTTTGGGTGAAAATCAATTTGTTTTTAGCCATTTGTTTAAAAGTCAATTTTTACACTGGTTTTTAATAGTTTTTAAAATTTGTGACAACACATGTCAAGGGGGAAATGAAATGGTTGGAGGGAAAATGAAGTAAAAATCAAGGTAGAGAAACTCTTTATCAATTTCAAGATACTTAAATTAGGTTTGTCAAAATAAGAGGACTTTTGACATTAAGGAATCTGAAGAACTTTTCCTAGCCACACAAATCTTAGGTCAACAAATGAATTATGTATATCATCATATGAAGGATATATTCATGAAAATTAAAATAGACCTACCTTTCCACAACGTGTTCCCCATTTTTCAGGACCCTTTAAAGAGTCTTTGATCTATTGTGAAGTTTGGTTACTTACATGAGAAAGTAGGTAGCACCAAAGAGTTTTTTTATTTGAATTATCCTATTCTAATCTACTAGCATGACACACCCCAATGGACCTTGGCTCTATTCTAAAGTCAACTGTGGAATTTGAGCTTCGTTTAGAAATAGGATATGTGTTATTAATCATGTCTTTTAGTGTGATTTTGAATTTTAATTTTGTATGTTGCCTTTTGTTTCAAATGATTTGGATTTTAACTTTTTTGATGGAAATTTATATGCCTCCTCTATACGAATTTTAAGAACCAAACACGGGTACTAAAGATGACTATCATTTGAAGACTTTGGAATTAGTTGTTAAAAGAGATATCTTAGAGAGCATAGTTTTAAGAGTCTTGTTAATTCAGGTGAAATAAAAGTGTTATCTTGACTTTGACCTTGGTTTATCTGAGTAGAATGAAAGGAAAGGAAATCAAGAGGAATGAAACATAAAATAATTTAAATTAATTTAAATCATAAAAAGTGTGACAAGGGGAAAAAGAGATAAAATTAGAGTGAAGTGTGATTCCTTATCATAAGAATGCTAGAAGTGTATCAAAACATGCTAACATTTTATTGTTGTGCAAATTTTATCTAAAAAAGAAGTAAAAGCTAAAGCTGAGAACAATGGATCATAAACTTGTAAGCAGTATGAACACATTCTAAAAAAAGGAACATTGAGTTAAATATGGTGATTTTATGAGGAAGTCCTAGTCCTATCCATGGTCTTACAATATAAGTCATAAAAGGGAAACCCAAGAGGGTGCACAAGGCATTTGAAAAATAATGATAAAGATGGTATTTATGAGGAAGGCCAGGTCTTATCCATGGTCTTACATTACAAGGGGTGAAAAATGTATTATAAAGTAAAGAAACAATGAGAACAAAAGGTATTGGGTCCCATTTCTAGTTTTACAATGCAATTCATGAGAAAAAAAGAGAAACCAAAGGACCAAAGACAAGGAGCTACAGTTTTTGTAAAGTGAAATTGTTATGGAAGGTGAGACCCATGTAGATGTCCTATAAAAAGTGTTATAAAGATAACATATAGAAAGCATGATGCGAAGGGAAAGATATGAGATAATATCTATATCAAAGATGAGCATGTGAGAGACAAGCCTATGTATCTCAGAAGGTTTCTTAAAAATGAATTTGTTTGTTATGATGCAATGTAGAATAGGTTTGGGCATCATAATATTCCCTAATGGGTAATTGGATATAGGGATGAGAATCATAATATACCCTAGAGTATGAAATGATATGTGGGTGAGAAGCTTGAGGATTATCATCTTTGTTAACCCCTTGTTTAGGATGAGGAGGATTACAAGTTACCACATTAGTTGAATGTTGAAAATATCCTGTAATGATTTTGGTATTAGGTTCAAACTATTTCATTAAAAAGTCTTGATTCTTAACTTGGTCAAGATCTTCATTTAGCGTTTGAGAAGAAAAATTCAAAACCTTATATTGAAGTGAAGGAGTTAATTCGGTAATAAAGAGTTTAAACAAATTATCATCATTCATGTTATGATAGACCTTGTGAGCCAAAGATTTCCATCGTTTGACAAAATCATGAGCTGATTTAGTAGGAGATTGCTTAGCATTGATGAAATGGATAAGGCAATTCTTAGCATGATCATTATGTTGAAAATATTTAACTAGAGGATTGACTAAAGCCTCTAGTTGATAGATAAAATGTTAGGAAATTTGATTTTGCCATTCTAATACATTACCAATGAAAGTTTTAACTAAGAGTTTATTTGTGGTGAAATTATTAGTTTGGATCCACTCCTTATAAAGATTATCAAATGCCTTAATAGGGTCTTTAGTCCCATCATATTTAATAGTTAGAGATATGTTACCAATATTAATAGAAATAATGAAATAGGCTAAAGGCTTGTTTTGGATGTGTTGAAGCATCTTATTGTTCATGATAGGTTGGGGGATGACATTTCCCGTGACATCTCTAAGAGGTGAAGGAATAAATTTTTAATTATTTTGAGGAAGAAGAATGGTAGGTTGATTAGCCATGTTGATCTAATTATTTTGTATTTGTATCATTTTGAAGGTGTTAGATGTTTGCATTATGTTCATTTGTTATACTATCTATTTAAGAATTTGAGTGGTATCGATTGGTGGATTGGTATTTGTAACATGAATCCCCTAAATGATATTAGTTGGAGGGTTATTAGGAGGTGGATTCCCTGTGGTGTTATTGGATAGACTTGTGTCAATTGCCACACATTGTGGTGAGATGTTTGAAGATAAGAATTATATTGATAGGTATGAAAGGGATCCAATCCACCAATCTCATCTTATGGAATTATTTGAACCATTTTGAAATCTAAAGATGAGGGAGGATAATAAGTACTCCAAGAGTGAGGAACCTCTTAAGAACTAAAGAGAAGAAGAAAAGAGCACCCCATATAGTGTCTAAATGGGTTCAGGTTGTCCAAGAAGATTCTAATAAGGGTTTTCATGATGCTTGATGAAATAATCTAAGATTAAGAAATAAAGAGGAAAAATAGGGATAGATTCGGCTGAATAGAGTCAACCAGATAGAGAACAAAGTCAACCAATAGGTACAAATTTGACTGGGTTGATAGAGTTTTATAAGGAAGAGTCATAAAACAAAGAGATAAGAGGACATAGTCAAGTTGGTCTACTGTGTGATGGAAAAGATGAAATTGAAGTAGGTTAAAAAGAATATATAGTAGTATGGGTTGATAGTATACTACTAAACAAGGAAATAAATAATAATATAGGGATACACAATCATGTAGGTCAATTATATATTACAGATAGAAAGGCTAAAGAATCTATAAGAGACAGTATCGATAAAAATGATAGTGTTATGAAATAGAGGAATTTTTTTTCAAGATATTTTTTAAGCAAGATGAAAGTAATCACACAAGTAATTAGATCAATGTGGCTAAATAAATGGGAAAACATAGCACAAACCTTACACCAACATTAGCCAGTGCTAGTTTTGTAATACAACACATAATGATCAAAGAGGAGGCAAAAAATGAAAAGTAAATGCTAACTAGTTGGTCATCCTAAGTGTTATTATATTATAAAAAAGTTTAATTTTAATTCGATAAGAAATTTGGATGAAATAGGGAACTAGAAAGCAATCTAAGGTTTGTTTCAGGATGTTTGGGTTGAAAGAGATCTGTATTGGTGAGGTATTGGCTTGGTATTGGGGCCTACCCCCTCACTTCATAATCTCATAATGATAAGGGTTTTAGGTGATTTTATAATATATACCATCAACCACATATTTATACTTGGCTAGAAAATCAAATTAGCTTCCCCTTGGTAATGAAATCCAAGTAGGTAGGCCTTGGGAAGACAAAAGTTTAATAATTTTTGAATATAAAGTGATTTGGTAGTCTGTGAAAAAAGAGAAATAGTGTAACTAAAATGGTAATTTAAAAAACCATCTATTTAAGCTATGTGGTTTATTCTAATAATGCAAACAATTGAAAAGGAAATGTGAATTTTACTATCAAATAGATGTTAATTCCTTGATTGAGAATAGCGCAGAGTCAGTTTAGGAGACACTATATGAAAATAGTATATAACAAAGTCAATTATACATAAGTAAGTTCTATAATAATATAATCAAATAGGTTGAATATATTCTAGACAAAAGATAGACTACAAAATTATGTCTACCAGCTCAACCCAGTTGGTTGTAGGTCTATAATATTTATACTACAAACTTGTGAAAAATAGTGTTGAAAGAAGCACTGGAATGACAAAGAGGGAAAGAAAGGAACCTTGATAGGATTGAAGAAGTTTTAGACTATAAATTTTTATGTTGTGATGTTTAAATGTTACTTCAAAAATTTTCTAACTGGGTCAACTAGTTCTACCATGTTTGAAAAATCATGTGTGACAAAAGAAAATAATAGATAAAGAAATATTTCTTCTATAAGTCTATAAATATAGTCAAACTATGTGTTAAACCTAAACATAGAAAGTTAGAACTATACTGACTGGTTCAATACAATACTAAAAATATATAAAAATATAATATTATGACAAAATGATGGTGTGAAATAAAAACCTATAAGGTTTATATTTATGTTAGTTTCACTAAAATGTATGCAAAGGGAAATTTAATTGATCTATTAATCGATCCTAGCTCGAAGAAGATAAATCCTACTTACACTTCTGATTGTTGATATAGTAGATATTTGGGGTCATGACCAATATGGAACCATTAAACCTAACCAATTGATCTCTTACCATAATAAAATCTTTAGGGAGGGTTCCAAAGCCTCCAGTCAATAAAAAATATGTAATAACCCTAACTAGGTCCTATGTTTTTCATATTCACAAAGTAAATGCAAAGTACAGTAAAAGCCTAATCTAGTGCTCACCAAAGTCAGTGGCACAAAGTGGGGGTTATTAAACATAAAATTAAACATACATAGGATAATCCTAATTAATCTATGTATAGGTAAAACCTTAATGCATGGAGAGAACAATATATTCAAAAGCTATTACTTATGCTACTTCTATATACTAAAATATACAAACAAAGTTAAAGATACTTAATTTGAAGATGAACTCATCGAGACTCAATCTCTCCCTTGGCCAAAGGTGTTTTTCAAGAGTTTATTTTGATTTTTAAGGAACACTAATAAATCCTAAAACATCTAAGAATTTTCTATAAGATAATATTCTTCTCCAAGTATAAACCCTAAGCTATAACTCTTTAAGGAGAATGGCAGAAGCACAGATTGTAAAATAATGAAAATGAATAATTAACTCTTATTGTCTCTAAGAAATGGTGAAATGAATGTGTATATATAAATAAATCTAACCTTAAATGTTTCTAAAAGTTTAGCTAATAAGTTTGACCTAATTGACCTTGTATCATTATTGATAAAAGTAAATTTGGTCTTGGTCTAGGTCTGTCAGGGGCCAACCTAGACCCTAAATGAGTTTTATCAATTAGAGTATAGGGTTGATGGAGCTGACCATGTAACATAAACCATTATAAAGGGTTATAGTCTTAGGTAAGGGATAATGAAGTCATAACATGACTCTATGAGGTTTCAAAATAGGAGGTAAATCTTAGGGGAGTGTTTTAAAATATGGTTAGATTGATAACAAGTGGTTGTATAGGGACAACAATCTTGTGAAGCACTAATGGTCTACCCACCCATTTCCTAATGCACCCATTAAGGAATACACTTAGAGAGATTGAGACTCAATGGGTTCCTATAAGAGAGAAAGCATCAATAATTTATAAAGTTTGGAAATATTATGTGTATACATAATCAATTCTTATTTTTTTAGGTCTCTCATCAGACACCTATAGAAAACACAAACATGATCAATTATTTATTATCGCATAGGACCTCTATTCAGATGATAAAACTTGTATTATCTATTAAATACCTCTTAATCACTCATCTAGATGTGTCCACATAGATGGCTCATCAATTGGGATAACAAGCCAGAAGATATGCCCCCCACTGACCAGCTTTTGGTCCCTTTTTAGAGAATTAGATATGAGATAAAACTCATTATCATGTATTACTCATGTTGAGTTAGAGATAATCCTCCTGGAATTGATTTTAGGACTCATATATGAAAGTTTGGGAGCTGATGGCTCATCTCTATCCCTTATAGTTCTCCTGTAATGTATGACATAAGTTGGCTCAATTTGTACACTCATGAATGTTGAGATTATCTTAAGAGATGCATCTGATTAACTCAAATTTTACTCTTGGGGCCTGATAGAGATAAAAAAATATTCATTATAGCCTTAAAATACCCATATATATGTGTATACAAATATGGTTCATTGATTGGGGTAATGATTTATAATATACACCCTCCACTAACCAACTTCTGGCCCTTGAAGTGAGATTTGGTTGCGAGAGAAAACTCTTTACCACATATCACTCACATCAAGTTAGAGATAATCCTCTTAGAATTTGTTATAGAAATATTTTGTGTAAGTGTGGGAGATAATGACTTGTCTCTAGCCCTTATGGTTCTCCTGCAATGCATGATTGAAGTTGGTTTATTTTGAACACTTAGGGATGAGTAGATTCTCCTAAGGGATGCATCTAATCAACTATAAATTTCACTTCAAGGACCCAACAAAGACTAGAATTTTTTTTTTATAGATTTAAAATTACCATCTAGATGTTCTGGTGAATATGGTTAGTTAATTGGGCTAACGAGTCAGAATATATGCCCCACTAACCAACTTTTGGCCCTTTAAGAGAGATTTAGTTGCAAGAGAAAACACATTGTCACATCTCACTCACATCAAGTTAGAGATAATCCACATGGAGTTTTTATAGGAATCATATGTGAAAGTGTAGGATATGATGGCTCATCTCTATCCCTCATTGTTATCTTACAACATGCAACAAAAATTAGCTCAGTTTACACACTCAAGGATGAGGAAATTATCTTAAGGGATGCATCTGATCAACTATAAATTTCACTCTTGGGGCCCAAAAAATATCATAAAATGGCCATTACAAAATTATAATATCCATATATATGTGTGTGTGTGTGTGTGTGTGTGTGTGTGTGTGTGTGTGTGTGTGTGTGTGTGTGTGTGTGTGTGTGTGTGTGTGTGTGTTGGTGAATACTATTCATTTATTGGGATAATGAGTCAAAATACACATCACCCACTGACTAACTTTTAGCCCTTTAAGAGATATTTGTTTGTGAGAGAAAACTCATTATTGCATCTCGCTCACATTAAATTAGAGATAATCCTCTATGTTGTATTATAAGACTCATATGTTCAATTTTAGGAGATGATGGCTCATCTATATCCCTCTTGGTTATCTTTTAATGTGTGGTAGAAGTTGGCTCAGTTTGCACACTAAGGGATGGGGATATTTTCTTAAGGGATGCATCTGATCAACTATAAATTTCACTCCAAGGACTTAATTGAGACTATAAAATGGATGTTATAACCTTTAAATTCCCATATGGATGTGTTAGTGATGATGGTTCATTTATTGGGATAAAAAATCAAATATATACCCCCCAATGACCAAATTTTATCCCTTTAAGATAGATTTAATTGCTAGAAAAAATTCATTATTGCATCTTGATCACATTGATTTAGATGAAATCCTCTTATAGTTGCTTAGAGTAATCATCTATGAAAGTGTGGGAGCTAACAAATCATATATATCCCTCATGGTTCTCCTGAAATGTATGATGGAAGTTGGCTCAGTTTCCACACTCAAAGTGAGGTGATTCTCTTATGGGATACATCCAATTAACAATAAATTTCACTTTAGGAGCCTGATGGAGACCAAAAAATGACAATTATAGCCTTAAAATTTCCATGTGGATGTTTTGGAAAATATGTTTTGTCGATTTAGATAATGAGTCAGAATATATGCCCCACTAACCAACTTTTGGCCCTTTAAGAGAGATTTTGCTACAAGATAAAACTTGTTGCCACATCTCACTTGCATTGAGTTATATAAAATCATATTAGAGTTTCTTAGAGAACTCATTCATGCAATTTTAATAGATATTGGCTCATAATTTATCTCTCATGGTTCTTTTATAAGATGTGTTGGAAGTTGGCTCAATTTGCACACTCAAAGATGTTGAGATTTACTTAAGGGATGCATCTGATCAACTACAATGTTTACTCTTGATACCTGTTAAATACCAAAAAATGGTTATTCTAACCTTAAAATTCCCATATATACATGTTTTCAAAGATGGTTCATTGATTGGGCTAATGATTCAAAATATATGCCTCCCACTAACAAATTTTTGGCCCTTTAAGAGAGATTTAGCTGTGAGATAAAATACATTGCCATGTCTTGCTCGCATAGAGTTAGAGAGAAGATTCCTAGGGTTTCTTACAGGACTCATATTTTCAAGTTTGGGAGATGAAGGATCATATTTATCCCTCATGGTTATCCTATAATGTGTGATGGAAGTTGGCTCAATTTTCACACTCAAGGATGAGGATATTCTCTTTAGGGATGTGTCTAATAAATTATATCTGTTTCTATTGCTAATTCGCTTTCTACATTCAAAAGATGAATAAAGAAACTAAGGAAATGGACAAAGCTAGAAGTACCTGGATATAGACTGCGCACCGTAATCCAGACGCTTGTGAGCACCCCTCTTTGGCTGTGGAGGAATGACACCTGCAAAGAAAAGGAACTTGGACAAGAAAATGTTAGATGGATAGGCGGTGGGTTGCCAAGCGAAAGCTTGTTCCCGGAAGTGTAAAAACTTCCTCAAGGGAGGTCAACCCACTGATAACAGATAGATAAAAGACCAAGGAAATACAGAATGCCAGAGTATAGAAGTGATAAAAAGATTAGAAAGGAAAGAAAAGACAAAATGATTACCTGAAAGGAGCTGTTGGGCTGATGACAGTCGCCGAGGTCGGAAATGTTGTCGGCATCGGTTATGTGGTCTGCCGATGTCGGTTATCCTGCCGACGTCGGTGGGGGAAGTGACCGGCGTCGATCGGGGTAATGGCCTGTGGTCGGGTCTGGTTTGGTTTCTGGACTATGGACGGATCTGGTTTGTGAACAAGGTCGAGACAGAGTTCGGGGACAAATTTGGATGGACTGGGGAATGGTCTGGTTCTGATCAGGTGCCCTGTATAGGGTCTTTGTTGGCAGGGGGATGAGGAAGTTGTCTGGGATTAGATTGAAAGGGGGACAGGAAAGAGGAAGATGGACAGGTTCTGAGAAGGCTTTTCAACCTCTCAGGGGAAGGACACAGCAAGTAGAAGACAGTAGATAGGATAGATAATTGAAAACTAAAGAAAATAAATGAAATGAAATAACAGACTATGCTTACCTTTTTGTTTGCTGAATGAAGAGTGGGAGAGCTATTGTTGGAGCCATAGAAGACTGGTTGCAAGAGGAGATTCCTGATCTAGAGCCTTTGCACCTGTTGCTACTGTTGCACGAGGTCTAGATGGAGAAGAGACGAATGCCAAAATGCCAAGAGAATTTTGTTTGTGAGCTCAAGGGTCCAGGGGCTGCAACGGATGCAGAAAGGGGTATTGAAGGTTGCCGACGTCGGCAATTTCACCGACGTCGGCCGAAGGGTCACCAACGTCGGCGGTGGTAGAATGGGGACAGAGACTAAAAATAGCCTCTGCCCATTCTTGCACGCCGCCGGGCAAGGGGTTGTGGGAAGAACGGTCACGAGGATGCTTAAATGGGCGTGGGGGGAAGATAATGAGGAGATTTGGTATAATAAATGCTAGGAGGAAGGTGGAGGGATTCAAGGGAGGATCCAAGGTGGCAAGGGTGAGGTGGAAAGGGGGCCACTTAATTAAAATATTTAAGTTATTTTAATCAAATGAATGGAGGGGACTAAGGCCAAGGGTTAGGATAGGGGTTTGAGGCGAACAAGGGGGAGAACCAAGGTGCAGACACGTTTGTAGTGTCTACAATATCTTTCACTGTAAGGGCCTGATATAAATGAGACAATGGACATTACAACCTTAAAACACCAATATAGATGTTTTAGTGAATATTTTTTGTTAATTGGGATAATGAGTCAAAATATATGCCCACCATTGATCAGTGTTTAACCCTTTAAGAGACATTTGGTTGCAAGAGAAAGCTCATTGTCACATATTGATCACATCGAGTTAAATAGAATCTTCATAGGTTTTATTAAAGTACTTGTCCATGAAAGTGTAATAACTAACAACTCATATGTATCCCTCATAGTTATCTTGTAATGCATGATGAAAGTTGTCTTAGTATGCACACTCAGGGATACTGAGATTCTCTTAAGGGATGTGTCTGATAAACTATAACTTTCGCTCCCAAGGCCTGATGGAGACTAGAAAATGGTTGTTTTATCCTTAAAATTACCATCCAGACATTTTAATAAATATGGTTCATTTATTTTACTAATGAGTTAGAATATATGCCCCCACTAGCCAACTTTTGGTCCTTTAAGAGAGATTTGGCTATGAGAGAAAACTCATTGCCACATCTTACTCACATTGAGTTAGAGAGAATCCTCTTGAGGTTTATTAGAGTAATTTTCCATCTAAGTTTTGAAGATGAAATATCATATCTATCCCTCATGGTTCTTTTATAATGTGTGACCAAATTTTTCTCAATATTCACACTCAAGGACACTCATATTCTCTTGAGTGATGCATTTGATCAACTACAAATTTCACTCTTGGGGATCAACAAAGAATGAATAATGGATGTTATAGCTTTAAAATTTCCATTCAAATATGTTTGCATATATGATTCATCTATTGGGATAATTATTCATAATATACACCCTTTATTGACCAACTTTTGCTCTTTAAAGAAGATTTAGCTATGAGAGAAAACTCGTTGCCACATATCACTCGTGTCGAGTTAGATAAATACTCATAAGGTTTATTATGGGACTCATCCTTCAAGTGTGGGATATAATGGCTCATATTTATATCTCATGGTTCTCCTAAAATGTGTGACTAAAGTTCACTCAGTTTGCACACTCAAGGACACTGAGATTCTCTTAAGGGATGAGTCCGATCAACTATAACTTTCACTCCTAAGGCCTGATGAAGACCAAATAACAATCATTATAACCTTAAAATACCATCCAAAAATTCCCACATATATGGCTCACTGATTTTGCTAATGAGTCATATTATATTCCCCCTACTGACCAACTTTTAACCCTTTAAGAGAGGTTTGGATGTGATAGAAAACTCATTACCACATCTTGCTCATGTAAAGTTAGAGAAAACAATCTTAGGGTTTCTTATAATAATAATCCATGCAAGTGTGGGAGTTGATAGATCATCTCTATCCCTCATGTTTATCCTACAATGTGTGACTGAAGTTCATTTAATTGACTCAACTTCTTCAATAATTACTCTTAAACAATGCCAAATTTCTCTAGACTTTTGCTTGAACCACGTACTCTTTCAAGAATATGAATTAAATTTGATCATTCATGAGGTTTAAAAGGTTTATTAATACCCTAGACAACTTAAAATAAGGTTTTAAATAGTTTAGAAACATCTTCTTTCATTCAATCTAGAGATTTACTTGACAAGGCTAGTGAAGGCTTCAAGGTCTATAAAGCTCTTCTTGAGTTTCCATGAGATAATAATCAAGTTAAAATTTTATATCACTTGGAGAAGTTCCATATATATTTAATGAATTGAACCAATGCATATTTTTCTTAAATTTGTCTTAAAAGACCTAATTCTTTAAAACTACCCTTTTGTTACTAGTAAGCCTAGTAAGGCCTAATGGACCTTTAATGAACAATTTCACATAAAATTGAACCAATTCTTGGTTCTTGGATCTAATAAAACTAATTTCACTTAATCTAACTCAAAAAATTCAAATTTAACCTTGAAATGATTCTCAACTCATAATTCTTTAAAAATTGTCTTAAGAGACTAAGAGGCCAAGAAGGCCAAGAAGGCCTAGAAGGAGGATTTAAAATAAAATTGATATAAAATCAACTCAATTAATTTTTTTTTAATTAATCAAACTTAAATTTAAATTTTTGTGGCCCTAGGAGGTCTCTAATCCAAACAAGAAGTCAAAACAAGGCTAAAACTAAGCTTTCAGCCTAATATTAGAGTGTATTTTGCTTGTTTCTCATTCCACATTTAACCAATTGATCTGAAACATTTATACCATATAGTTATCATGTAAATATAATAGATATCAAAATTTCATATTTTTTTATAGTTAAAAATCATTTTATAGTGATAACCCTAAATCAGGGTTTTAAAGGTTTCTAGACAGGCCAAGAGCAATAATAATATCTCTCACAGCTTTATAGAGGGTTTCAAAACCCCAAATTTAGTGTGGAGGTCTGTGTCAACACCCCTAAACTTCACCAATTCCATAATTTACAATTTAACCTTATGAATGCAATAAAAATAAAAATAAACTTAGACTATATTTTATACAAAATAGGGGTTTAAGGGGGTTTAGAGGCAAATTGAGCCTATCTACTTCTAAGAATATCAAAAACACTTGAAAATTAATTGAAACAAAGATTTAAGGCTGAAAAATACACTTTTCGGTGATGAAATATCACTTTGTTCATACCACTCAAGAAGAAAGTAAAAAAATATAGCCTTATTTTACCCAAAAACACAGTCTTCCTTCAATATTATTCTCTAACCTCCTCAATCACCACTTCAAGCAAAGTTTACTATAAATTTATACTCCTTAATGGCTATTTTTAGTCTCCTTTCTTTTTAGTTTGAACTCATATTATCCTAACAACATAAGTTTCTTAGACTTTACCTGTAAATGTTCCTCAAGGCTTATTAACTTGACTATTTTGCTCCTCCTACATTGGGATTCCTTCTAGAGGATGACAAGGTGGAGTTTTAAATTTACATAGGTTAAAAACATAATTTGAATATTCAAACATATTATTTTGGGTGGAAACTATTTACAATGATCAATTGACCTTTTCCAAGACAAATGAAGCATTATAAGGCTTTTTATTGATCATCTAAACCCTTCTAGACCTCATAACAACTATGATCAAGTAAAACTTATAATATTTATGATGTAAATCTAAAAAATCAATGACAAAATATCATGTAATTAAATACCCATACCATATTTCACTTTTATAATCTCGATACAAATCTAACTTGTAAATACAAAAATTATTAACTTGTTCATTTTCCTTTATAATTGCTTGAAAAGGATAACTTTCTCCATATACCTTTGCTTGGATTATGAACTATTTAAATAATATAGAATCATTATGAATATTCATGAAGTTTCATGATCTTAGTAACATCATATGCAACTTGAAATTAGGTTTCAAAACAATTTACAAATACCTTCTTTACTTCAAACTAGAACATAGCTTCAAATGGCTTGTGAAAGCTACAAAGATTCAAGCTCAAACTGAAATTTTCATCAAATGGACTTCAAATAGATATTTTATATCATTATCTAGATTTATTATAACATGAAAAAGTCCATCAATGTAATTTTACCCTTTGTTTAGGTTTATGGAGGACAAAATTCATCAAAACTATCCATTTATACTACTAGGCTTAGTAAGCGTAATGAATCTTGATTGAATGGATTCCAAAATAAACTAAATAAATTTTATATATTTAGATCAATTCCACCTTATATAAATTATAACATAACAATTTTTATCTTAAAATGACTTACAGACCCCAATTATCCAAAAAAACAAACTGTCTTAGGAGACTAAAAGGCCTAGGAAGAGGATTTCAATACAAATTCATCCCAAAACTATTTTCATTTATTTTGTGAAGATTTATTCATCAAAATTACACCTTATTCAATATAAATACAAATCCTTATGACCTTTTAAGGTCTCCAACTCAATCAAGAATCCAAATAGGGCTAAAACTTGACATTTAAACTTTTATGTGAATTGTATTTTGATGAGATCTCCTTTGATATCCCACCAATAGAAATATAATTAGACTAATTGGATTCATGATTAAAATGCTCACATAGTATCCAAATTTTATTATTTTTATTTTTTTCAAAGTTGAGTTATGTTCAAATGACTATTCATGCCCTAGTTCACTTTTTACATAAGTTGAGGGCTCTTTATTTTACTTTTTTTGGATGTTGTAAGTGGTTTCAAGACTCCAAATTTTATGT
Organism: Torreya grandis; assembly: GCA_037957365.1. Taxonomy (NCBI): domain Eukaryota; kingdom Viridiplantae; phylum Streptophyta; class Pinopsida; order Cupressales; family Taxaceae; genus Torreya; species Torreya grandis. Next base: position 84,164 of record JARHVA010000392.1, on the reverse strand, counting down.
AAAGGTCTGTGCCAAAATTACTCATCTTCCCATAATATTATAATATCAATATAATCCCTTTTTATCCAAGAAAACATGAATTTTCATATTGTAAAATATAAGAAAATAGGGTTTCATATCCTCATACATATCAGAGAGTTCCTAAATTGAATTTTAATGCTTTGTAAGTATTTTCAAAGCTAAATAAAACATACTTGAGGCCTATTCAACCTTTATACAACTTTGAAACTTAATTATAAATTATGTTTAATGTGAATCTAATTAAACAAGCTTATTTCCAAAAATTATGAGTTATCAAAGCTCTATTTTTATAACTCTTAAACCCAAATAGTGAATTCTATTTATTACCAAATGGAACATATTATATCATACATATAAATTATTAAGGAGGAGGAGACCTAACTCATAATATCATGAAAATTTGTATCCTTGATATAAAAATATCACAACATTGAGAAACATAATCTACCTTGGAATTTGTATAAGATCTTGAAAGTGAAGTCTAGACATATCAAGGATTAAAAGACTATTATTACATACCTTAACACCTATTCAAGGAATCAAAATAAAGGAAATAAATTTTATTTGATGAAAAAATAATTAATTATAGTCTTCCTTTTCTCCTTCCTCCTTCTATACTTCCATCCTCTCCTTACTAATTTAAACTCTCCTCTTCTATGTACATAATTACAATATGAAAGTCTAAAGACCTACAAGAAAACTCATTCACTCTATCATTAATATTCTATATCTACCCATATGAGTGTCTTCATTGGTCTTCCTTAGATTATTTGAGATCATCTTATCCAATAAATTGTGTAAATATAGTCTTCTTGATAGCTAGAAACCCTAAATTCTCTCAATATCCTTATCTCATGCTAATTTTGCATTATCCAACATAGTATCCTTTCTAGAAGGTGAATGATAAGGTTTTTTCACCTTGACATAGGTTATAAACCTTTTTTATAAAACATGCCATTGAAATTCTAGATCATTACTTAAGGTCCTACACTTTACAATTATTCCTCAAGACTTGTAGGCCTCCTTTAACAATGTAAACATTCAAATATGATGTTTTGGAAGGAAACCCTCCTAAAAAAAACTAAGAGTGCCCACATGGACTTATGAAAATATAAACATTATCAAGAATACTTACTCAACACATTCCTATATAAACATTCATAGAAGAATATTTACATGATTAAAAATGTGTTTGTCTGGATGCTCCTACATCAAAAAATACATCCCTAAAATTGATCACAAGTCCACTTACATCACAAGTCTAAATTGATATGTAATGAAATGTAAATTATACAAGTAAATAGTAAATATCAAAATTAAATGTAAAATATACATACTGATGAAGCATTTAACTTAGACAAAAATTTGGAATTTTTAAAAGCCCCATATGAAGTAATAATGATCACTAACCAATAACGTGTAAACATTAAATGATCAAAATAGAAAATATGCATAGGTAAAGGAAGCTTATTTTTAAAATAGTATATATGTTTATATGCAAAGTTATATGTCATAATTGTATACACATAATATTTTTAAGTTTTATCAACTACTAATGTTTTACATCTTACAAGAACCCATTGTGACTCAATCTCTCTTAGTGCATACTTAAGGGGTGCACCAGGAAAGGGGTGGGTAAACCTTTGGTGCTTTTTAGGATTTTTGTTCCTTATTGCCACATTATTTCCAATCCATTCATCTCCTAGAACCTTTTCCTAAGTTATTTATCCTCCCTTGCACATTTCTTTGGTATTTTCCTCTTTTTATCCTTATTTTCCTTCTTTGTTACCCTTTTAACCTGTCTAGTACACTAGGTCACCTTGGTTTACCTAGTGTGTTTTGGGGTCACTTTAGCTCTTTTGGTTTCTTATCCTTCCAATCGACCTAACACAGACTTTAGGCACTAGCCTAAGAATGTACTAGGTCAATCAGGTTGACCTAGCACAACTGACATGTCTGAATGATTTTCAAGTGAGATACTCCTATATACACAAGGTAATTTGGGTCATTATGATAGATATGTAATAAAGAGTTATTATTCACTTGTGATTCTTTAGAATATGCTCTTCCACCATACTACTTGAGAAGTCCTATCTTAAGTTTATTATTTTGGAGAATCTAGTCTTGTGGATAGGTCTTAGATGTTTTGGCCTATCAAAGTGATCCTTACGAACCATAAAAACCTCTTACAAATCCCCATTGGCCAAGGAAGAGATTGAATCATGATGGTTTCACATTCAAGTAAGTATACTCTAAGTTTATTCTCCCCTCTTTTAGTATATATAAGTAGCATAAGTGTTGGCTCGAATAATATTACTCTTCATATTCTATGTATTAAGGTGTTAGTCATACTTACTTTATTTGAAGTTCCATATACATACTTGATTTATTTGAATCTAACCCCTCACATTGTGCCATAAGCTTTGGTGCACACTAGATTATTTTACTTTTCTTGTTATTAGAATAATTTACTTTCTTGTTATTAGAATAATTTACTTTCTTGTTTATTAGTATAAATGAAATATCAAAACATAGAATTCTTTTAGGGTTGTTATGCGATTGTGTTAGATTGTAGAGTTTAGAACCCTTCTTAGTATGATATGTTGTGATAGGTGATACAAGTAATCCCCTAATTGGGTCTAGCAGATCCCCATATTGGTCATGCTCCCACTTAACAAGTGTATACCCAATCAAAAGTGTAGGTGTGCTCTATCTTATCTGATCCAAGATTAATTCATGTACATCATGCAATTATGATTGCATACATTCTAGTGAACATGATGTGAATCAAATTCTTATAAGATTTGTTCAATTTTATTTTATTTATTTCATCTTTTTTATCATCATTTCTATTATATATTTTGACATACTAGTTGGATTCTATCGACCCAGTTATTTTTATCTATGTGCAAGAACAGGCAACTGCACTGATCAACTCGACCCAATATAGGTTTTTAGCATTTTTTAGACTTTTAGTTTAGCCTATTAGGTCAACCAAGTTGACCTAACACATTTTTAGTCACTTTTTAGTAGGTTCTTGTACATATTGATCGATCAGCTTGACCCAATATAGATTTCAATTTTTTAGACTTCTAGATTAGCCTACTAGGTCAACCAGCTCAACCTAATGCATTTTTAGGATTCCAATTCAATCAAATATGTCAACCATGTCACCTAGTGCATTTTTATCACCTTTTTAGATTTTGTAGCAAGTTTATGTATTACTTGGTCAACCATCTTGACCCAATTTGTAGGATTTTGATAGTTTTCTCTAAGGTTTTAGATCATAAATCTCCTTCATTTCCATCTCTAAATCATCAAGGTTAATTTTAATTATCTATATCTTTCATATTTTGTAAGTTCCTTTTAAGTTTGTAGTCTTCAAAATTGCGTCTATACAGTCGACTGAATCGACTTGGTTGACATAGTTTTGTGTTCTGTGTGTTATCTAAAATAACTAGGTCAACCTAGTTAACCTAGTAGGTTTTCTAAACCTTGTCTTTAGTAGTTCTAGCTCGAACCTATCAATATAGTTGTGTATGTCATTCATATAGTGTCTTCACTATACCTTGTTTCAAAGTTATAATTCATCTTATATGTTAATCACATCTTTCCTTTCAATTGTTTGCATGCTTAGAATAGTTCACATAGTCTAAATCGAAGGTTTTTAATTAACCACTTAGTTTCACTATTTCTATTTTATGCACACATGACCAAATCACATAACATCAATAAGCATTTTAACATTTGACTACCCAGGCCAACCTACTTGGATTTCATCACCAAGGGAAAAGTCGACTTGATGCTCTAGTTAGGTATAAAGTGTGGTTAATGGTATATTTTGGCTAAGCACCTAACACCCTTATCACTGTGGTGTGTGAAGTGAGGGGTAGGCCCCAATACCAAGCTTGTATCATTTCCAATACAGTCCATTTCATTCGAAACTCACTTGAAACCATCCATAGATTGATATCTATTACCTTGATTACAACCAACTCCCCAACATTTAAAAATATTCTTAATAATCTAATTAACATTCTAGGTTGACCAATTAGCTATCTTTACTTTCAAAATTGTTTTCTTGATCTTTGCTTAATTATGTGTGTAATAACTTGCATTAGCTAGCATTGGTGTAAGGTTTTACTTTGTGTACATCAATTGGATTGGCCATCATTAATTCAATTGACTGTCTATTTAATTTTAGCATTTACTTTCCTAGATTAGTTGCAAAATTATCTTGTTCTATTTCCCATTCTATTATCAATATTTTATTTTTCCCTATTTTCTTTACTATGTCAACCTGGTCAACCCAGTACTATCATAGACCCTATTTTCTATCCCTATTTTTACATTAGGTCAACCTGGTCGACCCAGTATAATCTGTAGGTCATATTTTTACACTAGGTCAATTTCATCAACCTAGTTTTATTTCTTGCTTTCCCTGTTTATCAACCTAATTCTTCACCTCTTCCAATTTTAATTCTATTCATTTCCCTTTAGTTAGAATGAGGTCTCCTATTAGAATCTTTTTGGATAGTCTTAATCCATTTATATTTTATATGGGATGTTCATTTCTCCCTTTCTTTTCTTCCAAAGAACACCATCACTCTTGGGGCATTTCTTCTCCTCCATCTAAATATTGTAACATGGTTCAAATAACACTAAAGATGAAGTTGATGGATCCAACCCTTTCTAAACCTACCAAGAAACCTCTCAAAATATTCAAACTAATGTGGGAGTGATTGACACAAGTTTACATAATAATCCCACTAACAACCCTTCTAATAATCCTCCCCCCAACACTAATTTAGGGAATGCTCCTTTTAACACTAACCTACCACCTAATACAACCCAATTACTAGCCCAAGTGATTCAATAAATGAACATTATGCAAAAATATAATACCAATCAAATGATGTAACTTCAACAACACTTGATCAAAGTGGCTAATCAACCTCTAATCATGCATCCTCAAGCTAATCCTGACTATATTCCTCCATCTCTTATAAATGCCTCATGTAATGTTATTCCTCAACTAATAATGAATAACAAGATGCTTCAAACCATTCAAAATGAGCTTTTATCTCCCTTCATTGTATCTATTAAGATCGGTAACATATCACCAAATATCAAATATGATGGGACTAAAGGCCCCACCTCATTTCTTAAAGCCTTTGATAATCTCTATAAAGAGTGGATCCAAGCTAATACATTTACTACTACTAAGCTCTTAGTTAAAACTTTCACTGGTGATGTATTATAATGGTATAATCAATTACCCCAACATTCTATTTGAAAACTTGAAGATTTGGTCAACCCTTCAGTTAAAGATTTTCAACACAATGATCTTTTTGAAAATTGTCTTAGCCATTTCATAAATGCTAAGCAATATCCTAACAAATTGGCTCATGACTTTATTAAAAGATGTAAATCTTTAGCTTATAAAGTTGACCATAATATGTCTGATGATAACCTATTCAAACTCTTTATTACCACTTTAACTCCTACTCTTCAATATAAAGTTTGAACCTTTGCTCCTCAAACTCTTAATGAAGCTCTTGACCAAGCTAAATGGCAAGACTTTTTTATGAAGCAATTCAAACCTAATTCTAAACTTCTTAAAGGATATTTTCAAATATCCAATACTATCACTAGTAACACTTCTCAAACCAAACTAGGAATTACCAAAAATGATATTCCTTTACCATCTCACATACCTCTTTCGGTACATCAAATGAGATAATTTTTACCACCCTCTAAACCTTTCATATATCCTAATTCTCCTCCTAAATGGTATGATCCCAATATTTTTTGTTGGTTTCATGTTTACATTGGGCATTCTCATGAATCTTGTAGAGGGATTTCTAAATGTGATATTTATTACATGCTTGGTGAATCATTCAACCATGAAACCATGATCAAAAATCATCATCAAGAGTATAATAATGCTTATCAAAAATTACAATCTCTAAAGCTTCTACATCTAATAATCAAAAATATTATTCTCATAATCAATCAACTTCTAAGGATGTTTGTGAAATTAACGTTGACTATGACCAATACTTTAACAACTCTAAATATGTCAACATGATTAAGGTCAAATATCATTAGAAACCAGCTCACCAAGATCCTATTACTAAGCCTAAGAAACCTTCTTTGGAGGAAAAATTTCTTAAATATACTACCACCATCAATATTGAATTAGAAACACCTAAGGAATAACTTCCTCCTTATGATCCTCCAACCACATCTATTCCTCCAAAGTCTAATTTGTCTTCTAAACCTCATGGCTCTTCTTCTAAATATCATTGGAATTTTCTTGAAGAACTTAAATCTATGCCATGTAAGATTCCTCTTATGGAGTTGGTTCGCACTTCACCTTATAATCATAAATTTCTTATGCAACAAATATAGGAAATTGAAGATCCATATTATTTAGATAAAGAACCACCTCTATTGATTATCAACCAACTAACATTAATACCATTGAATCTATGTGTCCCTCTTCCAAGCCTTTCATTGAATTCCTTGAATAGGACATGATTAATGATGAAATCCTCTTTTGTGTTGATGATCCACCTCTCTTCATCAAAATGACCATTAATTCCACCCTTATTCAAAAATTTCTAGTTGACGAGGGTTCTAGTATTAATGTGACCTCTTTATGGCTTCTACAATAGCTTGGTTATAAAAAAGGTCATCTTAAACAAACCCATATTACTTGTCAAGGTTTTGTGAAAACAAATAAAAATCCACTTGGTTGTATATGGATTCCCTTAACCATTGGTCATAAGACTATTCAAACCAAACTCATGGTTCTTGATCTTCCTTTATCTTATATCATACTCCTTGGTCATCCATGGACTCATCGAATGAGAGACATTGCTTCTTTCGATAGTCAATAAATTAAGTTTCTACATAACAAAAAATGTTATAAGCATGAAGTCAATTCCAACCCATGGAGTATCTAATTACCTAATCCTAAATCACAATATCATGTTCCTACAATCCCTAAAATTAATAATGCTCTTTTACCTAAGTTTATCAATATGAATCCTGATTTACAAGTCACTCTTGTGGATTTCGATGATGATGAGCCCAATGAACTAAAGCATACTTGAAACATGACCAAATTAATTCCATATATTTTAGAATGGATTCCTCTTTCTCTTTTACCAAGGGATCTTACCATTCCTCTCATGGATGAGATTACCAATTCCCCTTCCATGCAATGCTCAAGATTCATCTTTACCTAAAGATGATTTTACTTACAATGATTTTGGAGTCGCTAAATTGTTTCAAGATCCTCTCACCATGTCTCCTGGAAACTTTCATTTTTATTAGGATTTCACCTTCTGAAGATCCTCTTGAATCTCAAGCATGCACAATTTCTCCCACATACGATGACAGATATATAATTATCCAAGCTCAATCTAGAGACTTGGATGTCTTACATTATCAAAAAACATTAGCCCAAATTTATCCTTTCAATCAAGATGGGCATACTATTTATGTAGACAATAACTTAGAAACTAAGGGTTATGTACTTCTTATTAATCCTCCTCTTATCAATTTTCCTTGGGTGGTAGAGCAAATCACACCTTTTGAACCTCCAAAAATACTTTCATCTTCTTTACCTCCTTTGGATCCTCATATTGAATCTAATCCTTCTCGTCTCAAAGAACCTATCAACTATCCATATACCTCTTTTAGTATATCTACTTTTTCTACTCCTGAAATCACACTTGATGCCAAGGCAACTGATGTCTATCAAATAAATTATGAATATGATTTCCATGGTAACAAAATTTTAGATCTAGAAGTAGATGTTGAGTATTGTGATCCTCTTCCTACTTTCACTAGTGACAAATCTATTCTTGAGTTGATTTATGTTTGGGAACCTCAACTCCCCTGAAAACATCATAAACTTGGAAAATTTAAAACTAAAACTCCTTGCTTCAACAAATTTGTCGCTATAATTTATCCTAAAACTAATCCGGTTTCATCCTTACCCAACTCACCATACCACTTTCAAGATGGTAATGTCATGCTTATTTAAGAAACAACTTGTATTAAATATGGTACTCCCTCATGACCTCGACTGATCATAATTTCCAAAGAAATTTCAATCTCTAAAAATGATAATTTCAACCTATTTTTTGATAAGTATCTAGAGGCATTCACTTGGTCTTACCAAGACATTCCTGGCATTGACCCTAGCATAGTGGTCCATAACATCATTACCTATCCTGATGCCAAACCTATGTGTCAGAAGCCTCTCAAAGTTATTAACTTATGCCATAAGGAAATCATCAAACTAATCAATCTAAATTTATTAAACCTATGGATTATTTTGAATGGGTTTCTAATATTGTTCCTATTCAAAAAAATGTCATTATGGTCATTCGTATTTACATTGATTTCCAAAATCTTAATATTGCTTGTCCTAAAGACAAATTTCCTTTATCTTCAATAGATTCCATTATTGATTACATGGTTGGATATGAAATTTTATCTCTTATGGATGGATTTTTGGGATACAACCAAATTCATATAGCTCCCAAGGACCAATATAAGACTAATTTTACCACAAAATGGGGCACCTATGTTCATGTTAAAATGTCCTCCGATCTAAAAAATGCCGGGGCCACTTACCAACATGTGATGACTCATATCTTTTATGACCTCATCTATAAAATTATCAAAACATATGTGGATGATCTTATTGTTAAATCAAAACACTGTACAAATCATCTTTATGATCTTACCATCATCTTTGACCATCTCATCAAATATAAATTTAGACTTAATCCTTTAAAATGTGTCTTTAGAGTCACATCTAGAAAATTATTAGGATTATTAGTTTCTCTTCATGTATTGATGTTGATCTAGCCAAGATTAATGCTATTATCAACATCCCTATTCCTCGTTCTATTTCTAATATTCATACCTATTTAGGAAAAATTGGAGTAATTAGATGATTTATTCCTGAGATGGCTTATCAAATTCACTCCATTAATTCCCTTCTCAATAAAGGTACAACCTTAGAATAGATGGTTCCATGTCAAAAAGTGTTTGACAATATGAAAGAGTCATTGATTCATCCACCTACACTTCATATTCTTTATAATGATAAACCTTTGATTCTTTATACTTCTACACCCACATCATTAGGGGCAATGTTTTCCCAATAGGATGATATGAGTAAGGAGTATGCCATATACTATATTAGCTAAGGTCTCATCGATTATAAAACATGTTATACCAAAGTTGAGCATGATTGACTCACTATCTATTTCATAGCCAAAAATATTCATCACTACATGTTTTACCAAACCACTTATGTCATTGTTCATTCTGACCCCCTTCATCATTTCTTCTCTAAATCATTTCTTCCAAGAGATTGAATTGAGAAGTGGATGGTCTTACTTATATAATTTGATCTTTGCATCATCACATAAAAATTTGTCAAAGGGTAAGTCATAGCTAACTAACTTATCATAGCTCCTATTCAAGCCACTTGTTCACTTCAAGATAACCTTCAAGATGATAATATATTGTACATTGAAGGTCTTAATCAAGTAATTTATCTCAAAGATTATTTTCATAGCTTCACTACTAATCTTGAAGCTAATCAACTTGATGAATCTTATGTTTCCTCTAATACTACAAACCAAAGGTAATTATCGAAGAGCCTAAAATTAATGTTGACTTAGACGAGGATACTTGGATCCTTCACTTTGATGGTGATAAATGCCTTCAAGGAGATGGTGGAAAGTTTCATTCTCACTAGTCTTCTTGGCAAGATAATTCCTTTAGCTTTCTATTTTACATTTGATGTCACCAACAATATGGCTAAGTACGAAGCTCTTATCTTAGGTATGAAAGCTAATCTTGATTTAAACATACAATATTTTCATGCTTTGGGTGATTCTCAACTCATTTGACATCAAGTTAGTGGTGCCTATCAATGTAAAAGTGAAAATCTTATCGCCTATCATCAAATTGCAATCACTATTGCCAAGAATTTTATCTTTTTTACAATTGAGCCTATTCCTAGAGATCAAAATTCCATTGAGGATTCTCTTACCTCTTTAGCTTCTCTTTTTCATCCATATCAAGTTCTTTCTGATCCTTTTTTTATCATATAAATAATCAAATCTTTGTTATTTACCCAATCTCTAAACTCTCTTATCTACCGTATGGAGGCTATCACCATCTAAAAATGCACATGGTATCAAGATATCATCAAATTCTTAGAACATCAAACTTATCCTCCTAACTTAGATTCTCATGAAAAGATGAGTCTTCACAAACAATCTTTCAATTATGTATTTAGACAACATATTTTATTATCCTAACACTGAAGGTACGTTACTCCATTGTGTCATACAAAATGAGGTCTCTCCTCTACTTGAACAAGCACATGGGGGCATTTGTGGTGGTCACTATAGCAGACATGCTACAACCCACAAATGCCTACGTATGGGTTATTATTGGCCTACTCTAGAAAAATATGCTATTGAATATGATAAAAAGTGTAATCCTTGTTAGCTTCATGATGATATAATTCATTCACCACCTAATAAACTTTAAACTATTGAACCTCTATGGCCATTTTCCACATGGGGATTTGATCTCATTGGTAAACTTCCTCATTCTAAAGATGGGCACGTCTTTATTATCACTTCTACTAAGTACTTTACCAAGTGGGTTGAAGCCATGCCCCTTGTCAATGTCACTAGTCCTACCATATCTAAGCTCATTCTTAACTAAATCATTTTCCATTTTGGTATTCTTCACACCATCATTTTTAAAAATGGTGGTAATTTCCAAAATAAACATGTTAAACAACTTTGCACTTAATTCAAGATCAGTCACAAGTTTTCCACTCCTTATCATCCACAGTGTAATGGTTAAGCTGAGGCCATTAACAAGATTCTCAAAAAAATTCTCCAAAATAAAATTTTGAATCTCACATGGATTGGCATCTTCATCTTTATCCCATACTTTGGGCTTATTAGACTATCATTCGTACTACCACTGGGGCAACTGCATTTTCTCTAGTCTATGGTTCTAAATTGGTTATTCCTCTTAAAGTTGAGATTCCTTCTCTTTGCATATATCTTCATGGAATTATTACCAATTAAGAATTACGTGAGGCCCACCTTCTCTCTGCCTTACAACATAACTACCAATATAAGGCTTGCATTGCCTGATAACATAACAAACATGTTAAAGTCCACATATTTAATGTTGGTGATCTTGTCCTTAAATTATACTACACCCATGATAATTAAGGTAAATACACCCAAAAATTGTGGGTCCCATACTCAGTTAAATATATCCTTGGTCCAAGCACTTATCATCTTCAAACTAATGAAGGCCATGTTTTTAAGGAGCCCACCAATGCTCAATTCCTAGAAAATTACCTTGATTTTTCCTTCATTCTCCCCTCCACCCATATCAACTCCCCCTTGATATCCAAATTGTGATTCCAAGTTTGTTTTCCCTTTTCTTCTAAATTCCTTCTTCTTCATTTCTTAAAAGTATGCTAACACTACTTTGTTTCAATTTTATCTATCTTTAGATGCAAAAAAAAATGTTTGAGTAACTTTGGATCATATTCTTTACTTCATTTTACATTTACTAGAATTAATTTACTTTATTTTTACCTTTTATCATGATTTTGTTATCTTGTTGTTATGGACACCTGAGTTCATACCCTTTTTCCATTGTTGAGTGAGATGTGGATTATTACTTCTCACTCATCAATGTTTTTTTACCATTTTATTTTTCTTTTTACCATTGATTTGTCTTACTTATCATTCCTTTTTAAACATGTATTCTTATTTTGAATTGGTGAGTTTGTCTTTTCTTACTTAAGGTTTACTTGTTTGATTTTTTTGGTCTTTTATAGCTTTGGATTTTTGGTTACCTAATTTACACTTATTTGACTTGGTCATTTGGTCTAACATAGCACCTATCACCCCAGCTTGCCAAATTCACAAGTATGTCCCATCCACATAGCATCAGTTATCTTGGATTTTCTTGTGTTTTTTATTTTTGTTCCTTAGTTTTGTATTTTTGAGTTTGTCAAAAGTAGTCTTTGTACCCTACATAATCAAAACTAAAAACATAGCTGGAAATCATCCCATAATAAAGGTAAGTCAAGGAAAGCATTAGTTTTACTTTTTAGATTAGTTTCCATTTCTGTCATTTACTTTTAGTTATTTTGTTCTTTTTAAAATATTGCAACCTTTTTTTAGCATCAACATTGTGTGTGTCCTTATGCTCTTTCTTGAAGCACCACCCCTTGTTACACCTTAGTGACACATGATGAGATTTGAGTGGGGCATATGTATACACATAATATTTTTAACTTTTATCAAATACTGATGCTTTACATCTTGTAAGAACCCAACGCGAATTAGTCTCTCTAAGTGCATACCTTAAGGGGTGTATCAGGAAAAGGGGTGGGTAGAACTTTGGTGCTTCAAAAGATTGTTGTCCCTTATTGCCACATTATGTCCAATTTATTCATCTCCTAGAACCTTTTCCTAAGTTGTTTCTCCTCCCTTGAACATTCCTCTAGTATTTTCTATCAGAGTTGTTGCCAAAATCTAGATAATGTGAATGCAATGGAGATGTGATCACACGAGATGAAGCTAGTTCACATCACATAGATGCTAAAGCAATTTGAAATTATACAAGAAGATAAATTACACAAGACAAATATGAGAAAACCCAATATCTGATTAACATGAGATGGACAAAGTGAAGAATACATATAGGAGAGCATGTAAGTAACTCCTCCACAAAAGGTGGTCAAGGCACCCCAAGAATAGATTGTAACTCCTCCATGAAAGGTGGTGACAAGGTGCTAAGAATAGAGAAGTAACTCCCATCAAGGGAGTTACTTATGACACCTACGACACATCTATGACACACATCTCCACATAAGCTAGTCTATCCCACAAATGTAGGAAAACTCCATGTATGCACAAAAAATAATTTCCCTAATTAAAAAATAGGGAAAAAATAAAAACATACAGTAATACCTCCCATAAGCGCAGCTTAGGTGGGTAGTGTGGAAATATAAAATGGGTCCCGACAACTAGGCCTGATGAGGTACCCATGTACAAATGCAATCTCCCATAAGATAGAGAAAAGGAGAAAACTCATAGGAAAAAACTCCCCCCCACCCAAAAGAGAGACATAAAAGAAATAAAGAGGCTAGTGGTCCCCCCCAAAGATGATGCTACTACAGATGTGGACCACACCCCAAGAAGAGCTCATAGATGAATGAACTTGCTCTAAGTGAAAGGTTTGGTGAAGATGTCTGCAACCTGCTCTGAAGACTAGAAAAATATCAAGTCAATGACCTAATTATGAATAAGCTCCTGAATGAAATGCATGTGAATCTCTATGTGCTTGGTTCGTTGGTGCTAAACTAGATTCTTGTAAATTTGAATGGTACTTTGGTTGTCACAATAAATGATGGTGGGCTACCTGATAGGAATGCCAAACTCAGAAAGTATCCCCTAAAGCTAAATAGCCTCAATAGATGTATTAATAGCTCCCCTGTACTCTGACTCTGTGGATGATATAACAATAACATTTTGCTTCTTGCTAGACCAACTGATAGGACTAGAACCTAGAGAGAAACTGTAACCAAAAGTGGACTTTCGAGTCTGTGAATCGCCAACCCAGTCTAAATCTGTATATCCAACCAAGTCAACCTCTATGCCAAATTTGTAATGAATCTTATATCTATGTGAACCCTATATGTAATGCAAGATCCTCTTAGCTGCTTTCCAATGTAGCTCATGAGGTTCCTGCATAAATCTAGAGACAAGTCCCACTGTATATGATATGTCAGGCCTGGTATGAGTCAAATAGATGAGACTACCAACAAGTTGTCGATACTGAGTGGCATCAACCAATGGTGAATAACAGTCAGCCTTAAGTTTGACTCCTGATAAAAAGGGAGTCAGAGATGGCTTGCAATCATCCATGTGAAATTGAGCCAATAAGTCAAGAGCATACTTAGGTTGTGCAAGATAAATCCTTGAATCTAACTGTGAGATCTTGATGCCAAGGAAGTAGTGCAACAAACCCAAGTCTATCATGTCAATCTATCCTGGAGAGATGCCTTCACCATTGCAATAGATGATGAAGAACTCCTGATGATCAAAAGGTCATCAACATATAGAACCAAAATTAGGAGCGAATCATCCTGCCGTAAGAAGTAGACATTGGGGTCAGAATGGCACCTAGTGAAACCTGTTATGAGAAGGAAGGAATCCATCTTGGCATACCAAACCCAAGGGGCCTATTTGAGGCCATAGATATATTTCCTAAGTCTACATACTAAGGAAGAGTCATAATTAAATCTTGGCAGCTGCTCCATGTAGATCTCCTCCTCTAGGTCTCTGTGAAGAAAGGCACTCTTCACATCCATCTGGTGCACATCCCAACCATGTGCTATAGAAATAGCCAAGGTGAGTCAGATAGAAGTCATATTTGCAATGGGTGCAAAGGTCTCTGAGTAGTCAATGCATTCCACCTATGAGAAACCCTTGGTGACCAATCGTGCCTTGTACTTATCAACCAACCCATCTATTGCAAACTTGGTCTGATATATCCACCTACATCGAACCATCTTTCTTCCCTTAAGAAGTGAAGTCAAATCCCAAGTGTGATTTTTGATTAAGGAAGAATATTCTTCCTCCATAGCACTATCCCACTCAGGTACCCCCAATGCCTCTCAAAAAGTCTGTGGATCTGAAACTGAAGCAAAGAAGGCATGCAAATCTCTTTGAAAATCCCCCTAGTATGTCTGTAATCTACAGGATCTCCTGCCCAAGTGCTAGTACTCTCAAGTGTATGTCTGGCCCAAAGTGGCCCAGAAGTGGGCGAGTCAGGTGCTAAATCCTCATCCTCTGACTAACTAGAGGTGGATGACTCTACATCACTGTCCTCACTGTCTGAACTCGAAGAAGAAGAAGATGTCTCTGGCTCAAGAACCTACTATGGCTAATCTAAATCTGATGAGGAATCATCATGAATAAGTAGATCTAATGAGGGAGAAGAAGTGCCAAGTGTTGAGTCTCTAGGACTCTCCTGAAAGTGGACACTTCTCTCAATGAACAACTGATGAGTGGTCAGGTCTAGAAGGCGATACCCCTTAATACCATCTGGATATCCTATAAAGATGTAAGGCTTGGACTAATGTTCCATAGCTTTGTGTTTCTTCTTTAGTATGTGGGCCATGGCTGGGGATCTGAAAACCCTAAGGTGCTCAACATCAAGTTTCCTTTTATGCCAAGCTTCAAAGGGTGTTATCCCTTTCAAAGCTTTGTGAGGAACCCTATTTTGAATGTAGTAAGCACAATTGATGGCTTCAGCCCAGTACTGTGGTGCTAAGGATTTGGAGTGAATCATACAGCTACCCATCTCTTTCAAGAACCTATTTTTGTATTCATCAACCCCATTTTGTGAAGGACTATAAGTGACTATGCATTGCAAATCAATCCCCTCTGTGGTGCAAAACTGCTCAAACCTATTGCTAACATACTTCCCTCCATTATCAGTTTGAAGAACCATGATGGATTTCTCACTCTATTTCTCAACAAGAGCCTTGAAGTCTAGAAATTTTTCAAACACTTCAGACTTTTGTTTGAGAAAATATATCCAAGTGTACCTAGAGAAATCATCAATGAAAGTAAGGATGTACTTGTCCCTTGTGAAAGATGGTTTGGGAAAGGGTCTCGATACATCACTGTGGACTAACTCCAAAGGTTGTGAAGCCCTCTAAGCTTTGCCTTTGTCAAATTTTGCTTTGGGATGCTTCCCAAGGGAGCACCCCTTACAAAGTCCTTTTGAGAATTGGACACGAGGCAAGCCAATGACCATGTCATTTTTGCAAAGTTGTTCAAGGTAGCGGTAGTTAAGGTGGCCAAACTGCTCATGCCATAGTTTTCTAACTCCATCTGAATGAGTCAACAATGTTTTTGGATAAGAATTAGGTGAAAAATGTGAGAAGGTGTATAACCTTGCTTGATTATATGCCCTACCCACTGCCACTGTAGTATCACTATGCAACTCCCTGATAGACACTGAATCTGGTGAAAACTCAACTCTCATGCCCTGACCAATGTGAGTGATTTGGTACATTGATAGGAGATTGGTTGAAAGAGAAGGAACACTTAGAACATTATTGAATGTTCCTCCTTCCATTTCAATTGACCCTCTCCCTGTAATAGAAATTGATGTGTCATCACCCAAACTAATTGAAGTCAGGCTATAAGGCTCTAAAGATGAAAAATCAACTAGTGAAGAGCCCATGTGGTGAGAAGCACCCGAATCAATGACCCATGATGTTGTAGAAGTTGTAGTTGCTACAAGGGCCTTGCCCTTTTCTTTCTCCTTACCCTTGCCTTTTTCCTTGGTAGAATCTTGGGTAGATGAATTCTTCTTGATGGACTCAGGAACACCTATGTTGTGCTTCTCTAGAAGATGAGTTAGGTGATCTATTTGTTTCTTCATGCATTTGTGTTCATCATGCCCTATTTTTTTACAATAGGCACACTTAACCTTCTCCTTCTTAGGTTTAGCATTGGAGGAGGAAGACTCAATGTTTTTTTTGGCAGGATTGTTGTTTTCTTTCTTCTTCTCCTCATCTTTGTTCTTTTTCTTCTCCTCCTTTGTTGAAGTCTTGTCCTTACCATTTCTAGCTATCAAATCTTGGGGTTGAGTAGACTTCATTGTGCCCATTTGAAT
Organism: Torreya grandis; assembly: GCA_037957365.1. Taxonomy (NCBI): domain Eukaryota; kingdom Viridiplantae; phylum Streptophyta; class Pinopsida; order Cupressales; family Taxaceae; genus Torreya; species Torreya grandis. The sequence goes on along the minus strand of JARHVA010000392.1, from coordinate 67,358 downwards.
CAGCTTATCTTTCTCCCTAGTCAAGTCGGCAATGAATGAATCCAAAGAAGACATTTTCCATGTAGTGCCAAGGGCACTTTTTATGGCATGGAAAGTGGAGACAAAGACTGAATAGCTTGGACCTAACTTTGATGGAATATAAAGGATAATTTGATCATCTTTCTTCTCTATCCCACATTATTTCAATTGTAATCTAAGAGCCTTAAACTTAGTGAAGAAGTCCTGTAGGGTGTCAAAGTTGCTAGGACTTAGACTTATGAGTTCATTTTCGAGCTCATGACCTCTCATCTCATCAAGCTTCCCAAATAAAAGTTCTAAGGTGTCCCATATGTCTTTAGGAGTCTTGGAGGTTTATAAATGGAAGATAAGTTCTAAAGACATGGACAAGCTCAGTAATCCATAGGCTTCATCAGTACGGTTGTACCACTTGACCTTTTTAGCATCAGTGATGGGTTCTACTTCAGTACCCATGGTGATCCTATACAACCCTTTGCTTCTAAGAATGATTGACATTTTAACCTTCTATTCATGATAGTTAAAGGGTGTTAGGGGTTTAAGTTGAAAATAATCCATTTTAAGCTGAATTTAGGTGAAGTTGTGTTGATTGCAAGTTGTGAAATTATGCAGAAAGGAGAATGAAAGCAAAAATTACAAATGCTGAAAAGCAATCACACCCCCTTGAAATGTTGAGCCGCCCCAAAATATTTAAGATCATGCTCAAAAGATGTTGGGCTCAGCCGAGAATGCATCTTAGAGTAATCAGTGCAAGACTGTAAGCAAACAGGACGTCAGACTCAGTCGAAAATGCATCTCGGGAGACCCAAATTTTTGGCACTTTATAAACTAGTGCATTTCTAACAAATAACAAGCCTATGATATGGATTATTGAATTACAAATAATTTTGAAAAAAATGGTACCTAAATCTGAGCTACCATTCGTAAGATATTAAAGATTCAATTTTCCCATAAACTAGTGTTTTTGCAAAAAAAACACTAAAACATTAAAAAAATGCCTATTTTGAGAGAGAAAGTGGCCTTTCAAACACTTATTAGACTCGACACAGAGCGAGGAATCTAAAGGAGGTTTGTGTGAGGGGGAATTGGCCTCCTGCCAACCTGGGCCTCACCCTTCATCTTCGACAAGTGAAGATACAAGTTTAAATCTAAATCCCCAAATTATCAAATTGTCTAAAATACTTAATATTCAGTCAAATTGACTGATTTTTCTTTTAAAAAGTCAATTTTAACTGAAAATAATAAAGTAAGAGACAAAATGAAATGGAAGGCAAAGTATATAATGGCCCACATGGGACGCCAAGCAAGGAAGGGGCGCCATTTTCAAAAAAATAATGCTAATTTTGCTGGGCAGAAAAAAGATATTGAATTTGCAGACCTCTCAACTCACAGCAGCAAGTGGAAATCATAGAAGAGAAGAGACAAGTTTTAATTTCAATGCATAGCAGGGAAGAGATAGAGTTTTAGTTTCAACGCACAACAGATAGTGTTAATCACTACCTTACTATGCACCTACGCACTAGACGCCGTACAGCTTCATTTTGCCTTGCTAGAGTCCTACTCCATGCATATCTCACCCTACTAGATGCCCCACATCGACCTCCACATGCAGATGTGCTTTCTAGAGAGCTGCCCCAAGCTAAAAGTGGCATCCAAGAACAGAACCAGATTTGCAGAGATTTTTTTTCTTGCAGAATGACCAGAAAAAAAGAAATTCCACTGCCTTGCTAAAGCCACAACAGATCTATACAAGATGTCTTGTAAAATTTTAACTTAGATATTTAAAGGGAGATCTGAATGAAACTCAATAGAAGTAATTTTTTTAATAGATTTTCGTATGGATTTGCATGAGTTTTCAAGAAACTCTACCAAAACTCTCAAATGCAACTAAGTTAAACAAAAAAACTACTAAGAAAGCAAAGTAAGAATTTCAGAATAAACTACTAACATAACCAGACACACGATTACCGAGGTGGCTCTGATACCATATCGAAGTTGTTGCCAAGATCTGGATAATGCAAATGCAATGAAGACGTGATCACACAAGATGAAGCTAGTGCACATCACATAGATGCTAAAGCAATTTGAAATTATACAAGAAGATAAATTACACAAGATAAATAGGAGAAAACCCAATATCTGATTAACATGAGATGGCCAAAGTGAAGAATACATATAGGAGAGCACGTAACTCCTCCACAAAAGGTGGTCAAGGCACCCCAAGAATAGACTGTAACTCCTCCATGAAAGGTGGTGATAAGGTACTAAGAATAGAGAAGTAATTCCCATAAAGGGAGTTACTTATGACATTCTTATGACACCTATGACACATCTATGACACACATCTCCACATAAGCTAGCCTATCCCACGAATGTAGGAAAACTCCATGTATGCACAAAAAATAATTTCCATAATTAAAAAATAGGGAAAAAATAAAAACCTACACTAATATTTTCCTCTTTCTATCCTTCTTCTCCTTCTTTGTTACCCTTTTGACCTGTCTAGTACACTAGGTTGACCTAGTTGACCTAGTGTGTTTTGGGGTCACTTTAGATATTTTGGTTTTTTAGCCTTCTGACTGACCTAGCATAGAATTTAGGCATTAGCTCGAGAATGTACTAGGTCGATCGAGTCGACCTAGCATAACCAACATGTCTAAATGATTTTAGGGTCAAATAATCCTATATATACAAGGTCATTTTAGTCATTATGATAGATATGTAATAAAGAGTTATTATTCACTCATACTTCTTCACAATCTACTCCTCCACCATTCCACTTGAGGAGTCTTCGCTTAGGTTTCTTATTTTGGAGAATATAATCTTATGGATAGGTCTTCAATGTTTTTGCCTAACAAAGTAATCCTTATGAACCACAACAACCTCTTGCAAAGCCCCATTAGCCAAGGGAGAGATTTAATCATGATGGGTTCACATTCAGGGAAGTATATTCTAACTTTTTTCTACCCTCTTTTAGTAGATATAAGTAGCATAAGTGTTGGATTGAATAATAATAATACTCTTCATATTGTATGTATTAGGGTGTTACTCATACTTATTTTATTTTAAGTTCCCTATACATATTTTATTGTTTTGCATCTAACCCCTCGCATTGTGTCACAAGCTTTGGTGCACACTAGATTAGTCTACTTTTCTTGTTATTAGAATAGTTTACTTTCTTGTTTATTAGTATAAGTGAAATATCAAATCATATGACTCTTTTAGGGTTATTGTGTGATTGTGTAAGACTTTAGGTTTTGGAACTCTTCCTAGCATGATATGTTGTGATAGGTGATACAAGTGATCCCCTAATCAGGTCTATCAGATCCCATATTGGTCATGCTCCCACCTAACAAGTTTATACCCAATCAGAAGTGTAGGTGTGCTCTATCGTATCCGATCTAGGATTAATTCATGTACATCATGAAATTTCAATTGTATACAATAATTAAACATAAATATTAGGACATATATCAATAAAAAATGTAGACCATAACATGTACATATATAAAATTTGGCATATAGGCATCTAATGTGGGCCATATTAGCATACGAAATCAATTTTGTGCACAACTAGACCCCTAACACAACAACTATCTCTTTTGCTTCTCATTGCCTCCAAATAAATTGCACTTTGTTGCCATAGATATAGATCTAGGGGTGTTGGATGACTCAATATAAGGAGATAATCTACTCTTAGAATGTGAGTCATCAAATATTTGATCCATAGCCTCTAAAAATTATCATGTCTACACAACATATGAAATATAAAATTTAATGCATTAAAATTATATATTAAAATGATAAGTTTTTCAAGAATAATTTTTTTCCAAATGATTCTAGACTCATTATATTCCATCTAAATGGATGTCTAGGGATGTGAGACCATGTATACACCCATGATGGAGAATCCTATGGAGCATACATATATCATTAGATATATATGTGCATACATTTATGCAAATATGACATACAATATCATTGCCTAAAGATAAAAAATAATTTTACTATGTGTTCTCACCAATCTCCATTCCTAAATCATGACCTGCTATAGAGATAGTGATCCTCGAATGTAACCCCAACATCAAAAAAACCTTATTGTCATCCGTGAGGGGTTCCCATAGCATCCCTCATCATCTATAAAACCAATAAATGAATAATGTGTGAATCCAATGAGCATGATAAAAAAATTATGACTATAATATATTTCTTAAAACATATTTTTTTATTGAAGGGACAATAAATATACACGAATAAATATGTAATTTGAAAGTTTCCAAACCTAAGTATAGGGTACACTAGTGACAATTGTAGCCTCTATAATAGAGTCAAGGCCTAATGAGATACCCAAAATATCATTAATCATCTAAACAGACAACAAATAAAAAGTTTAGCCAAATAAATTAGTCAATTAAGTAAACACATACTATAAAATAAACTTAATATTATTTTACAAAAATAAACTATAATTAAAATTAAACTTATGTATCAAATACAAATGGTGAAGTAGATAAATCCTCCATAATAGGTTGATGTGTCCTAATAAGAGTGGTTAAATGTACTATAAATGGCATGGTGTTTGGCATGATACTATCATGTGGTGCTAAAGCATCTATAAGTGGCATATGCAATGGCATGCTAGTTTCCTGAGGTCCTAAGCAACTACAAAAGAAATACATTCAAGTGTCTTGGTATCCTAAGGTACTAAAGGTATTGTAGATGGAATATAATAAGTAGTACTAGTGTCTTGAGATGCTGAAGTAACTATATATGACTAAATTTTTGGGTACTAATACATTACACAAAGGTAGGTCTACTCTCCATAAATGTAGTTTGTGTATGTCTCACCTGATATGCAATGATGCACATTAACTATAGAATGATTAGGAGGAGGGACACTAGCATCAATTCTAATACCACCAAAACCACTAGCGCCACTACCACTACCACCAATACCAATACCCCCAACATCACTAGCACCAATACCACTACTAGATGTCTTCCCACCTATAGGTTGAGCATAAGTCTTCAATTAATTCATACCATGGTTAATCATAACTTGTGTTAAACTTGTAATCACCTCAAGGGTGTCCATATATATAATACAATGCAACATTTTATGGATAAAATCATGTGTTATCGTCCATCTATTTCTCTGAAATTGATTAGGATGGTTTTGGTCTCACCTAACACTAGGTCTATCAAATGAAGACCCACCTCCCATACCTTGGGAGGCCTTCATGTCAAAATAATTTGGAATTTATAGCAACTCAAACTCATAATAGAGTTTCTCAAAAAAGTATAACAAAACCTCATTACTATTGCATGGAGGCTTATCAAACACCAACACCTATCCAAAAAATTATTTTTTATCCCCTCATGAACACACCAATCAATACTAATATGTTTACAATTCATTGGTGGTGGTTGGTTGGTTCTAATCTTAACAAACAAAGCACACACATATTTTTTTATTTTTTTATTAACATCTCCATATGAAAATCTATTAGAATAATTTTTTATAAGTACCTCTCTTAGATGGAACATTGCATCAAGTTCCAAAGTTACATTTCCCACTTCATTAAAAATAGTCTCTAGTGTATTGGCAAGTGAATTACGTGAACTATCAACTAACGAGTGATGTAAACCATTGATAATTATTTTTAATTATTGACATTTTGTATTGCATTATTCATACAATTGGACTTCTTCTTGTTTAAGATCAATTTTTTCATGGTGTTGTTCTACATTTTTTTCATGCAATGGGTCCATCATTCAATTATGTATCTAGAATTATAGAAATACAGGTTTTTCTTAGGCAATGTAAGAGAATATAATGTAAATATAATTAAAAAACCCTATGTGCATAAATAAATATAAATATAAATATAAATGAAAAAAATTAAAATTTAAAAATAAACATACCTGAGATAACAACCAAAATGACAAATCCTATTGGTGGGATGAAAATCTAAAGCACACACATGGTTTATAAGAAAATGGAGAGAAGGGTTCAATGCAAAAAAATCCAAACCTAAAAACTATTCCATGTGTTTTAGATAACATAGTATTGAATGGGGAAAAAATAAAGAACATATTCCCTTAGTATGCCCTTTGCAAAGGGTGTACGCCCTTTAGGCTTGGGCACAATCCCGAGCTCATAAATTCAAAAAATGGTCATACACTCTTTGTAAAAATAATTTCAAAGTTGGGGGATGTCACCTTTTTTCCCCCCAACTTTTTGTATCGACCCACACCTTATAAATTGGCTTCTCCTATTTGACCCAACAAAGAGGTAGTTTTCCTTGTTATTAATTTCCTCAAATACTATTGCCTAAGTTAATAGATTATAACCTCATATCTCTCCCACTAAAATTTGAGGTTGACATTGCTCAACCATTACATTGTGATTATCATAATTTTATTGGAATTTTTACAAACATATGTTATACTCTAAGGCACAAGATACAAGATTGTATCAATAATAATACAATTAAGCTTAACACACACCCAGATCAATCAAGAGCAAAACTTATTGGGATTTTAAAGCTAAAAATCATCAATCAATATTAAAATTTTAGGATACTAATTAGGTGAATTTGACATATAATGCACAATATCCACTTATTACATACAAACACCCTTTGAATAGTATTATTGGTACATAGATAGGCATTACAACAAATAGACCTATAATTAAATTTTATGATAGTGAGATTGTAGAGGATGATTATGATCTCAATGATTTATTTGTATGAGATTATTTTGATTTAAAAACCACTCATAGTGTCATGATACACAATGGGTTGAGTGAGAATGATTGCACAATGACACTTTTGCATTCTCTTAGATGCACACATGAGGATTTGATTGATATGACTAGGATATTCAAAGTATTTTATGGAAACCAACATAGCACATTGGGATACATTTTTTTACCTCTTAAGGTAGGTCCTACACTACACCATTCTTTGTCTGACCAAAAACATGTGTATTCAATATGTTAGTGGGATGCACTTGGATACATAAGCTTCACATAATAACATTATCAATGTATTGATGTGTAAAATATATACATGGATACAGGGTGGTGAAATTTATAGATGTTCCATATGAGTACCTTATTACACCTTAGGCATTTCTTCCTCCACCCACACCACCACAACCACCACAGTTGGTTGATATCCCTATGTAGGATTATTCTCTAGATAAAATTATTACACCTATTAGGATTGTGTTAAAAAGTCATTTATTACACTTATTCAAGATCATGTTACTAAGATAATTAACTAATATATTATAATTAATTATACACAATCAATTATGCATCCCACTAAGTTTCATTATACAAAAATTAGTCAAAGGAGAGTCACAAAATTTCATAGGAGCTAGTATTACAATACCCATTACATCAAAGGATCATTAAATATTCAAGCTAGTAGTATTCAATACATGTCCTAGACTACATTCAGTGACAATTAGGCATATTACAATATAAAAATGCGTGATGTATTCTCCTATGATCCTATAATTTTAATCAGATATGGTACATCCTCAAGTTACTCACAAACATGAAAAACTATGAGTGATTATGATAAGGGTTATAGCACATCACAAGATCACTTTTCAAATTTAGACACATATTCACATTCATTTTCATGTCACACCATTAGTTCCCACAAGGTGGCCTTTCCTATGTTATATATCATCCTTCCTCATGACCACCACCAAGATTGGTTGATTGGTTAGCATCTCCCTTGAGCAAAAATACTTTAAAAAATAAAATATTTCAAAAAGTAGAAAAGCAAGACATGGGCATGACAAGATTGTTAGTTTACATAATTTACATATCTTATTTACCACATGTTTAGTATATTAAATATTTTTTATATAAACACATAAATTTCACATGTTACTTAAGTGATATGCAGGGCATACCTTTACACATGATATATGGATGCATAGATGTTGGATCACTTCTATACCCAAGGTCTAATCCAATTTTGTGTGCATCTTCTTCAAAAGGTTACACTATTACAAGTTATATCTTTTTATGGCCTTTCCATTTACCATGTTGGGATACTTTTATTTCTTACATATGCATTTATATTAATCATGATTTATATAATATTACATGGATATGTTATTTTACTACATTATGACATTTATATACTTAGACAGTGTGGATTACTTTGTATATTTTATGCTTATTTGATGTTTATACTTTTATAGTAGGTTAGTTATTGATTTTATGTTATATGTGGCTACTTGTAATTTTTTAATGAAATTTAAAGTCCTTTTTTTGTGGCTCCTTGTCATGTTACTTGTAGCATTTATTGCCCCTTGATTATGGCTCATTGGCCTTATTTGTTTGGAAATTATTTATCCTTTATATGTCACCTCTTGTCATTATGTGTGAATTTATATGATATTACATATACTTATATTGCGTGACATTTATAATGGAGTTTTTTGAATTTTCAAGTTTGTAGGTTCTATGAACCATACCATGCACCTTTCACATAGTCATATTCAGTAAAGTTATCAATGATGCTTCTTATTATATTCCTCACACACACACACACACACACACACACACACACACACACACACACACACACACACACACACACACACACACACACACACACACATGCCATTACATTACATATGTTTCATACATGATTTTATGATATATTCAATACTATGATGACATATTATCCACACGTTAATATAATTAGACATGATTACACATTTTTACATAACATGATATAATCAAATTAATATTTTTATATGGGTGACTTTTAATCTATGTCCCTCACCTCAAAAGTGGGAATATTAGTAGGATTTTTCATAGATACTTAATTTCCATGAGCACAAATTATAAATTTTTTCATAAATCATACAGATTACAAATATTTCAATGTGGTTCAGATATTATATTATTCATTCATAATTGGGGGCATATGCACTCATTTCATAAGACATGAGTTATATGATTTCTAGATATGTATATATTCATATACATTTGGGGACATATGCAAGGCATATTCACCCATTTCATAATGTATGGGTTTTTTTTTTTAGATTTTCATATATTAGATAAACAACATATAGATGCATAACACTCTATATTAAATTATCACCAAGTAGTTTAAATTATGGAGCATGAACTAAGTTTCATGCATACACATTTTTTTAGAATTTACTAATATTGACACTAATAAGTTAATATTATGAGGAAAGATTTCATGTATATTTACATTATGAAAATTTATATCTTTCAAGCACATTTATAGTCTTGAACATCCTAGCATTACTTTGCAAGCCAAATATGTGGCTCCTACCTTCCATATTAGGGTTACAATATTAATGTGGATTGGCTATATGGGTTACATTAGTTGAGTTTCATCACCACTCAATGGCATAACACTATTCCCTTTTTTATTTATTCAATGAGGATTTGGGGCATTTTCCTTCTCAATCCATGACACTTACCTTAGTTACAAAAATTGGGGATTGATCACTCCCAATTCTCCAAAATGGTTTAATAAGAGGATTCATTTTCTAATACTTCAATAAGAATTATAATCTTCAACAAGTTATATGGAAACATGGTTCACCCATAAATATGCATCCTCATTCCTTTCTCTTTAATTCAAATCTCAATCTATGCACTTAAAATTTTCTTTGTATGGACATTGACATAACTCTCTTCCACAATGAATTACCTCTATCACTAGATCTCTATGCTCTTATATAGATAATAAAGAAGCTAGGAATAGGGTTTTGAGAGTATTTAAATTTTAGTATAAGTATTCTTAAGATAATAAATTACAATTAATATTGGAATTAAATCAAGCTAATAACTTGATTGATAGTCTTCTCTAATAATAGTTTCTGAATAATTATGAAATAACTAATTATTACCCATGAATTATATTTTAATGAATATTATAACCATAAAATAGTTTATGAGTAATTAAATACGCTAACAACTACCATATGTTCATTTCATGCTTTTCTTAAAGTAACATTCACATTTGGAGCCTTCTCTCAAAGATAACATGTGTTTTCACATTAGGTACATATTTATCCTTTTACTCTAGTATTTCTATTGTGTTTCAATATAAGAATAAAAAGGGGAATTTGTAGACACTAAAATATGGTAATTGATAATTTAAAATGTTAGTTTTGATTTAACTTCACCCTAAATTATTTTTTAATATAAACATGACTTTCATTCACCATTCTTTCACATACAAATGCTTTATACTAGTATTATCCCTCCCAAGTTACTCTTAGTCACCTACAAGAAATCTCAAGGTTTATATCAAACCAAATATCTATATTACTTAGACATGTATATATCATTAGATCAATATTCATATCTCCTAGATGGTAAAATTAGATTCAAAATATACCATTTGATAGTACTATTTGAGTTTGTTGATTCCATACCATGCCAAGCAATGGTCAAAATTCAACTTCAAAACCTTCCTATGGGTCAGCTCATATATTTTGCATGTTGGTGGCATGATAAACTACCCAAATAGTATCCTATAAATATAAAATAGGTATATACCTATTAATTATCTAGAAATTTGTTGGTAGTAGACTTAGAATGTAAAATCATAGAGTGTAGATGCATGACAAGTGTATGATGAGTAACATTATGTATAACACATATCATTTTGTGTGTATTCAAACTATGTATGTATATCAAAATATTGTAGAATATGAAAAGACTACTTTAAAGGAAGAAATGAAAGGTTAGAATGCAAAGTGGCATAGCATTGTAAGCTCTATAAATATTGATTATATGTAAGGGAAAATAGTTCTGAATGACAAGAGATTAATATAGAGATTGATTCATAATTATTTGAATATATATTTGTGTTTGGTCTATGCACAATTATATTATTTTATGTTTAAAACTGATTAATCAAATAATAATATTGAAATTTATATATAATTAAGTCTATGTTTTTATGGATAAACATTAAATTTGAACATAATGAATAATTTACTTGTTCTATAATTTCATCTAAGTTATGAACATGTATTATTCTTCACATAATAATAAATATTAACATGTTATGATAGGTTTTACATAAACCTTTTCTAACAATGGTATGATGAGTATGGATTTTGAAACATGCTGAAATGTGTATCTATTCAAAGAGCTTTAAAGCAATGGTTGGATGGGAGAGTTCAAAAATTCATACAAGAAGAGGACATATTAATTGGAAGCACATCAAAGTTCATTATAACTAAGCATATCCTTGGTGAAATATATGAAAATTATTGGTGTAATTTTTGAAAATTGTTAGCTACTTGGTTGTTAAGACTAGAATGGGATTACTTTAGATCAAGGGATATATAGCACTTTATTTGAATTAAAGAAAAGGTAAAAATACTACAAAGACTAGACATTGAGTGGATGCATGAGATAGACCATTGGATATAAGCCACTATCTATGGATATATTATTGAGTTTGTCATATAAGGGTATTTTGCATTTACATTTGCATATGATCTATTTATAAGAGGTATTATAGGAAATTTTCTAAATCAACTATAATTATTCTAAATATGTTGATTGTGGAGAGGGCCATGGTTCTAATTCTGATCGATATGTATAAATCATTTAGGGTAATATAGGTATGTGAACTGAATGGAGTGAATGATAAGTAGTTGAGAGAAAGAACTTGAACCTAAACCCAAAATATGAAGGATACATACAAGATGAAAGAGAAGATAATTTGGGGGATAGAAATCAAGTTGTAACAATAAAGGAGACATAATAAATAAATTGATCCTCATGTAACTACAAGTAGGAGTAAAGTAGAGAGTGAGAGTATTGAGGGAGGCTATGGACCTCGAAGAAGAGCTAAAGATTCTGAAGGAGAGGAAACTAGTGTAATTAAAGGAATTGAGTGTGCAAAAGAGAATGAAGGAGATGTGAGAGATTATGAAAGTGATTTAGATAAAATTAAAGAAAGGGAATGGGGAGAGATTGCAAATAAAATAGTATATCAAATAGAAGGTAGTTTTAGAAAGCAGTTATAGGGGAGAATATTATTTGGAGAAGAAGAAGGCCAATTTATACTATTGATGAAAATTTGTAAAATATAGTTTAAGTTCATGTTCAAGTGAGGGAAACAGTTCATATAAGGATCATTCATTTTATGGGATGCATACCCAATGCCTACTATAATTACATGTTTAAACAATGCATAAGTTACGAGTCATGATAAGTGGTTTGATGAGTTTCCAATGAAGTTTGGAAATTTGAGTGTAGAAACATAGAAATTAGTAGGAAATAATAATAGTGGTACTTATCAAACATCTATAATGTATTTTAAGACACCAATAAAGTCAAATAAAAAGTATCCAATAGTTTTAATAATCTCAAAAAATATGGATTTAAATACATGGATTTTTTTAAGTCTAACATTTTATGATAATTCTAATGACCCTGAACATTATTTTTAACCTACAAAATGAAATGGTAGGCTAAGGGTGTTACAAATGATGATGCAAAGAAGTGCAAGATTATATGATATTTGACAAGTAGATATCTAGATTCTATATACAAAAATAATCTACAAGCAATGGGTTTGCCAAAAGTCAAGAATAAATTGATTGGGGAGTTTGAAATGCATAAATTACCAAGCTAAACCATTCAATATTTGAAGGAAATCGACCAAAAAATAGGGGAATTTATTTGGAATTTTGATAGTATATTCTTAGATGTTATTAACAAAGTATTTTTTAGTTCATAGAAACATACAAATTTATTTGGTTCATTGAAGGCCTACAACCAAAAATTTGGTTTTCTATCGCACAAACATGGTTTCCCAATAAGGATAAGGCTAGATCAACTACAAATTGAGAAGAATAGATAGAATATTATGGGGGAAATTCATAGCCTACTAGAAGGATATATGCTAAGATAGATGTTTTCTTGTGCAAAATGGACAAATTTCATGAGAACAACATAACAAAATTATCTTTATGGTGTATGGAGTGTAGTCAGGAGTTTCATCATAGGAATGAATGTCCTAAGATCAGAATGATAGATTTCTATGATATTTGTCACATAGTGGGACATCCCACTAATAAATGTCATTTGTTATAGAAATACCTTAAACATCCACATAACATGTATTTTAATTTTGTTAGATCTCATAATCATGATGAAAACCATTTTAGATCATTACAAGATATAACGGAATACATTAATAAAAAGTCTTCACAATAGATGTAAAACATATCCCAACTATGAAACTAGGAGTTCTAGGACCAAATATGGAGATGAATTCAAATAATCAATCTAATCCTAGTTAGATACCCCAATATCCATAATAATTATCTCCATAGTCTCATTAGTATCAACCTTAAGGTCTCACATATTGGTCATCATAGTCACCTCAAGACTAGATGGGATGGACACCTCCATATCCATAGTATTAATAGAATTATAGTTTAAATTTTATTCCATAATATTCTAGATGGCCCCCCACCATATAATCAAAGAAAATATAAGGGATACAAAGGACAAAAATAACAAGGATGCAATTATATATGTTGATACCGAGGAGGCTATAGAGTAAGATATCAGGGAAGAAATTAAAATTAGGAAAAAGACAATAAACATGGTCGATAGCCTATTATTTTCTATGTGTAGTGAGTACAACCGTAGTGAATAAGAATGTCCTTGAAATCCATAGAGGAAAATATATTTTGGTTACTATAAAGTATCTAGGAAACACCAAATAAAGGATTGACCTATCTTAGAAAACCATATAAAGGAGAAACTAGTTTGCAATGTGAATATGGTAAATGTGCAACCTAGGGACTTTGTGTATCTACAATATTTCACTCAAAACTAATATAGGGAGAAAGGATTTACGCATTTGTAGATGCCACATGAACCCCTAATCAGAAAGGTTAAACAAGATAAGTATATAGAACCTAAAATGAAAAAGGTTCTGATGTCTGAAGTAATGCAGTTATTATAGAATATTAAAAAACAAAATGCTTATTAAGGATATTATGTAATCATATATGAAAATATGTATGGGAAAATTATCCATATATTATGGTAGGATGAACAAATTTTATGGAACTTATATATCTCATAATTACTCTATGCAATGAGGACATATCATACAATATGACTAATGTGTTGCATAATCTATTAGACTATGAAAAAAAAAAGAATGGACTAAAAAGGTAGTTTGGTATGTGAAGACTAAGAAGTCATGGGATGTTGATTCATACATGGTTATTGAAATGGTTGGGTAATAAGTACCAAATGGTGTCTTTGACTTTAGAAGCATAGTCAATATGATTTCTTGCTCTAAATGGGAATCCATTGGATGACATGCACTGAGTTACATCCCATTCACACTTAGTATCATATATTATATAAAGGTAGACACTATTGGGATATTATATATGTATAAATGAATTTATTGATCTCATTCTTTGAGGTGACTTTTAAGTCATTCACATGAAGACCAATGAAATGAATTACCATGCACTCATTAGGAAAAGTGGGCATATGATATTAATATGACCTTAAATGTAATAGATAATCAATTGAAATATCACCAACAATATAAGATTATAATTATACCCTTGAAATAAATTGAGATAAAAACATACATCATTACCAAAGAGCCTGCCTCACCATATGCCTATGGAGATAACAACTAGTTTAAGGTTAGCACATAACCAAAAGCATAGGCATTAAAAAATAGAGGGTTTATTGATTTCATTCAAAATATTCATATAGTTTCATAATTGTAAAATACAAAGCCATTCACATATAGACATGTTAAAATCATGGAGACATTTTTATAGTTCCAAATTGAGGAGTGCAAGTCTCCATCAGTGTGATCTCTAACAAGATTAGAGGTGGACCTACTGTACCAGGTAACCCCAATAGATATAAAATATATAGAGCCTACTATATTATTGGAATATTTGTATTTTGTGAGTGGTGATTTAGATGCACAAATTTTGAACTAGGCCTAATGAGATCATGAACTAATACCAATGAGGATGGTTTTTCCTACTTAGTGAGAATTGCCATAGTAATTCACTATAAAATATTTAGTATAATTAATTTATAGGTTAGAGTAATTATTGACTATTTTGACCAAAATTCAAAATAATTCAACCCCCTATATTCAAAAACTTGATATATGGGTCTATTATCATGTCATAGGGTGTGTCATAGTTTAATTGATGTGATTTAATATGTTTCTAGCCTTGGTCATACTTCAATTTAGTCCTTGTGTCATTTTATGTCACTTAGGGGTCTTATATGGGTCATAAATGAAGTGGTTTGATTTTAAAAGTTGTAAAAGTGTTCTAATATCTCTTCCAACATATAATATGTCAGATTAATTATCATGAATGTTAGGACTAACTGAAACTTGTAGGCTCCTAACTGAAAATCAAGAAAATAAGTGAAAAAGGAGTTTTGAAGGTTATACGACCTATTGGGAAGAATGGCACATGGGAAAAGCTTATGTAGTGACCCATAAAATTCCTTGATTCTATTTACATTATTTATTGGCTTTATAAGTGCCAAAAATGGGCCAAAACTATTTATCTTCTCCATCACTCCACTAGGCAAGAAAAATTGGTCAACATGTCTTTTGATAGTACAACCAATAGGAGGACTTCCAAGTAAAATGATATTTTTGGTGAATATTAAACTTGGTATGATTAATTTTAATGTTTCAATTTGTAATAATGGTTTCTTATACTTTATGAACCATTCTTAAGAAGTTGACTACCTTGTTTTGCTTACCAATCCCCATACCCTATATGTTTTGCTTTTGTATGAGCTAGTCTGTACAACTCAATTGGTGAAATTAATTATAGATGATGTTAAATTACTCCTTACATGTTTTCAATCATGTTTTTCATCTTTATAGTTTATTTCATGAGTCGAATAGTTTAGGTTATAGGGTAATGTCACTAGTGGACTTGCAATCAGTTTTCAACACTTGCAAAAGGTTTATTTATCTTCAATGGTTTCAAATGAGTGTGAGGTGTTGTGTTTCATGTATAAAATGTATTATTTATCCCCTATAATTTTAATATTAGTCTCAAAATTTATCATCATGAGATTTTCAATCAAATAAGGCCCCACAATCAACTTCCTATATGATTCCATACATAATCAATTGAACCATGGTGTATAAAGGTCCTTAGCATGTTAATGGAGCTATAATGGAAGGTTTCAATGTGTTATAAATATTATTATAACATTATAAAACAAAACAATCCATTAAAATGACAAATTATGGACTGTGACAGTCAATTCTCATATATGCACAGTCATACACCATGGATTTACATTTATAAGAGACTAAAAACATCAGAATGAGAAGTGTTGATACTAGTTTGAACATTTTAAAGGGGGATAAGATAAATTATAGGACCTTTATGAAGGTTTTTATTGGTTACAATCCAATACATCATGCACATTACCCATATTCACACTCACTGTCTTGTATGTTGATGTGTGTGCATCTACAGGCTCTTATAGAGACCTAAGAATGTTGCACAGAGATGTTAAACATATTTTGAGACCTTTTGAGTTATTAGGATGTTTAATATATCATGAAAACCATGTTTTAAATATTATATTGGCAATCAAACCTAAGGATTTATATCCATATATGGTTAATGAGCTTTAGGGACAAGTTCCCTAAAATCTCCAAAATAGAGCCCTAAGCACTTTTGGTGATGCCATATAATAGTGTTGTAAGGAGTATTGATGAATCCAAGTCCATATATCTTGTATAATTAATGAAGAGGTATTATCTTGAAAAAGAGAGTGGGTGTTTTATTATAGGAACATGGTGTTAGGAAGCTTCCATTTTTTATATTCTTTCACTACAACTTTTTAGTGTTGTCTATAGTTTTAAACCTCAAATGACCTTCACAACCCAAAGTTGTAGTATAGAGGCATACATCCATGTTTGAGTGGTCCTATTAAGTTGAAAATAATTATAGTGTTCAAAATAGAATCAATAGGAGTGAATTTATGAGGTTTTGAATTGTATCACCACCTACAGGTGTGCTTTGCTCTAAGAAAACTTACCTATAGTTGACTGTAGACTCCTACAGGTCCATGAGGTGAGCTTAGATATGGAAACACAAACAATTGATAATGGGAGATGCCTAAAAAGATACCAAATGGATCATATACCATTTGGAATAAATTTCAAGGTGGATATTCACCTATAGACCCATGTTATTCAATTAATGGTTAACTATAGTTGATTGTAGTTTGACAGTGAGCTAGTACATGATAGTCATGATATTGGCATAGCATGAAAATGATGTGAATAGACCCAAATGAATGTAAAATTACCTTGGGGAATATAATAAGGTATTTTATCATTATATTCAAGGTCCAATCATGTAAATATGTACTTATAGTCACTTCTTTCATAAGGATAAATATAGAAACACAGTCAACCACCTGTGTCAAGTCAAATACAAGGTATGCAATGAAGGAGTTGGAAAGGAATAAAGAAGTGTTGGAATGTTATTGATATTATTTATGGTGTTTTGAATCATATGATATTATCAAATCAAGATAATATGAAAATAAATGTCCCAAGGATAACCTATAGTCCACACACATGTATAAAGCCTACACAGTCAATATCAAAATTCTGCCTTGGGTTTTCAAAGATTTGGAGGGACTATTCATGTGATCAAGTCATGAAAATAGGTGTAGAACATACCCATGACTTTTATAATCCCATAATACACTAATTTTTCTTGGGATAATAAGGGATATTCCCTTTGTTCTATCTCAGATAAAGGGCACTCCCAGAATGTGAACCCTATAGGTTTAACATGAAGGGTGAGTTGAAGATTGATTTAGGCCTCTCATGGAGATGATAATAATTTTTTAATACATTAATGAACATAGGGGAACCCTCATATGGGTTATAAACATGTTGGGTATCCTAAAACCATAAGTATGCAGGTTGAGCCTACTAGGCCTAAAGCCCTTAATGGGGTCTACAATCACTTTGGACACTAGATGAACATTATAACTCATTAGTATCGGAGTTGTTGTTGCCAGAATCTGGATAACGCGAGTGCAATGAAGACGTGATCACACACGATGAACAAGTGCACACCACGAAGATGCTAAAGCAATTTGACAATGACAAGAAGATAAATTGCACAAAACAAAATGGAGAAACCAAATCTAAATTAGTAATATGAAATGGCCAAAATGAAGAATACATATAGGAGAGCTAGAAAGTAACTCCTCCACAAATGGTGGTCAAAGCACCCCAAGAATAGACTCCTCAAAAGGTGGTGACAAGGTGCTAAGAATAGAGAAATAACTCCCATACCCGAAATAAGAGTATCTTATGCCATTCTTATGACACCTTATGACACAAATATGACACACAATCTCCACATAAGCTAGCCTATCCCACGAATGTAGGAAAACTCCATGTATGCACAAATATATGATATTCCCTAATTAATAAATAGGGAAAAATAAAAACCTACACTAATACCCCCCCATAAGCGCAGCTTAGGTGGGAAGTGTGGAAATAAAAAATGGGTCCCGGCAACTAGGCCTGATGAGGTACCCATGTACAAATGCAATCTCCCATAAGATAGAGAAAAGGAGAAAACCCGTAGGAAAAAACTCCCCCCCCAAAAGAGAGACATAAAAGAAAAGAAGAGGCTAGAAGGCCCCCCCTGAAGATGATGTTGTTGCAGATGTAGACCGCACCCCAAGAAGAGCTCGTAGATGAATGAACTTACTCTCAGTGAAAGGTTTGGTGAAGATGTCTGCAACCTGCTCTGAAGACTGGCAAAATATCAAGTCAATGACCTGACTATGAATAAGCTCCCGAATGAAATGCATGTGAATCTCTATGTGCTTGGTCCGCTGGTGCTGAACTAAATTCCTGCAAATCTGTATGGTACTCTGATTGTCACAATAAATGATGGTGGGCTGCCTGATAGGAATGCCAAACTCAGAAAGAATCCCTTGAAGCCAAATAGCCTCAGTGGCTGCATTAACAGCTCCCCTGTACTCTGCCTCTGTGGATGATATAGCAATAGCATTCTGCTTCTTGCTAGACCAACTGATAGGACCTGAACCTAGAGAGAAACTGTAACCAGAAGTGGACTTACGAGTCTGTGAATCGCCAGCCCAGTCTGAATCTGTATATCCAACCAAGTCAACCTCTGTGCCAAATCTATAGTGAATCCCATATCTATGTGAACCCTGTATGTAATGCAAGATCCTCTTAGCTGCTTTCCAATGCAACTCATGGGGTTCCTGCATGAATCTAGAGACAAGTCCCACTGTATATGAAATGTCGGGCCTGGTGTGAGTCAAGTAGATGAGACTACCAACAAGTTGTCGATACCGAGTGGCATCAACTAGTGGTGAAGAACAATCAGTCTCAAGCTTGACTCCTGATAGAAAGGGAGTCGGAGATGGCTTGCAATCAGCCATGTGAAATCGAGCCAACAAGTCGAGAGCGTACTTAGGTTGTGCAAGAGAAATCCCTGAATCTGACTGTGAGATCTCGATACCAAGGAAGTAGTGCAACAAACCCAAGTCTGTCATGTCAAATCTCTCCTGAAGAGATGCCTTCACTGCTGTAATAGCCGATGAAGAACTCCCGGCGATCAAAAGGTCATCAACATATAGAACCAAAATCAGAAGCGAATCATCCTGCCGCAAGAAGTAGACATTAGGATCAGAATGGCACCTAGTGAATCCTGCTGTGAGAAGGAAGGAATCCATCTTGGCATACCAAGCCCGAGGGGCTTGTTTGAGGCCATAGATAGATTTCCTAAGTCTGCATACTAAGGAAGAATCCTGAACAAACCCTGGTGGCTGCTCCATGTAGATCTCCTCCTGAAGGTCTCCGTGAAGAAAGGCACTCTTCACATCCATCTGATGCACATCCCAACCATGTGCTGCGGCAATAGCCACGGTGAGTCGGATAGAAGTCATCTTTGCAATGGGTGCAAAGGTCTCTGAGTAGTCAATGCCTGCCACCTGTGAGAAACCCTTGGCTACCAATCGCGCCTTATACTTATCAACCGACCCATCTGTGGCAAATTTGGTCCGATATATCCACCTACATCGAACCATCTTTCTTCCCTTAGGAAGTGAAGTCAAATCCCAAGTGCGATTTTTGATTAAGGAAGAATATTCTTCCTCCATAGCACTATCCCACTCAGGTACCCCCGATGCCTCTCTAAAAGTTTGTGGATCCGAAACTGAAGCAAAGAAGGCATGTGGATCTCTCTGAAAATCCCCCCTAGTACGTCTGTCATCTGCGGGGTCTCCTGCCCATGTGCCAGTACTCTCAAGTGTCTGTCTGGCCCAAAGTGGCCCAGAAGTGGGCGAGTCAGGTGCTAACTCCTCATCCTCTGACTGACTAGAGGTGGATGACACTGCATCACTGTCCTCACTGTCTGAATTTGAAGAAGAAGAAGATGACTTTGGCTCAAGAACCTGCTGTGGCTGATCTGAATCTGACGAGGAATCATCATGAAGAAGTAGATCCGATGAGGGAGAAGAAGTGTCAAGTGTTGAGTCTCTAGGACTCTCCTGAAAATGGACACTTCTCTCGATGAACAACTCATGTGTGACGGGATCTAGAAGGCGATATCCCTTAATACCATCTGGATATCTTACAAAAATGCAAGGCTTGGACTGACGTTCCATAGCTTTGCGTTTCTTCTTCGGAATGCGGGCCATGGCTGGGGATCCGAAAACTCTAAGGTGCTCAACATCAGGTTTCCTTTTATGCCAAGCTTCAAAGGGTGTTATCCCTTTCAAAGCTTTGTGAGGAACCCTGTTCTGAATGTAGCAAGCACAATTGATGGCTTCGGCCCAGTACTGTGGTGCTAGGGATTTGGAGTGAATCATACAGCTACCCATCTCTTTCAAGAACCTATTCTTGCGTTCTGCAACCCCATTTTGTGAAGGACTGTAGGTGACTGTGCGCTGTAAATAAATCCCCTCTGTGGTGCAAAACTGCTCAAACCTGATGCTAACATACTCTCCTCCATTATCAGTTCGAAGAACCTTGATGGATTTCTCACTCTGTTTCTCAACAAGAGCCTTGAAGTCTAGAAAATGTTCAAACACTTCAGACTTTTGTTTGAAAAAATATATCCAAGTGTACCTAGAGAAATCATCAATGAAAGTGAGGATGTACTTGGCCTGTGTGAAAGATGGTTTGGGAAAGGGTCCCGATACATCACTGTGGACTAACTCCAAAGGTTGTGAAGCCCTCCAAGCTTTGCCTTTGTCAAATTTTGCTTCGGGATGCTTCCCAAGGGAGCACCCCTCGCAAAGTCCTTTTGAGAATTGGACACGAGGCAAGCCAATGACTATGTCATTTTTGCAAAGTTGCTCAAGGTAGCGGTAGTTAAGGTGGCCAAACCGCTCATGCCATAATTTGCTAACTCCATCTGAATGAGTCAGCAATGCTGTAGGAGAAGAATCTGATGCAAAATGTGAAAAGGTGTATAACCTTGCTTGGTGATCTACCCTTCCCACTGCCACTGTAGTATCACTATGCAACTCCCTGATAGATACAGAATCTGGTGAAAACTCAACTCTCATGCCCCGACCAATGTGAGTGATTTGGTACACTGATAGGAGATTGGTTGAAAGAGAAGGAACACTTAGAACATTGTTGAATGTTCCTCCTTCCATTTCAACTGACCCTCTCCCTGCAACGGAAACTGATGTGTCATCACCCAAACTAATTGAAGTCATGCTACAAGGCTCTAAAGATGAAAACTCAACTAGTGAAGAGCCCATGTGGTGAGAAGCACCTGAGTCAATGACCCATGAAGATGTGGAAGCTGCTGTAGCTACAAGGGCCTTGCCCTTTTCTTTCTCCTTACCCTTGCCCTTTGCCTTAGTAGAATCTTGGGTTGATGAATTCTGTTTGATGGACTCAGGAACACCTATGTTGTTCTTCTCTAGAAGATGAGTTAGGTGGTCTATTTGTTTCTTCATGCACTTGTGTTCATCATGCCCATTCTTTCTACAATAGCCACACTTAACCTTCTCCTTCTTAGGTTTAGCATTGGAAGATTAAGACTCAGTGTTGTTTTTGGCAGGGTTGGTGTTTTCTTTCTTTTTCTCTTGATCCTTGTTCTTTTTCTTCTTCTCCTTTGTTGAAGTCTTGTCCTTACCATTTCCAGCTATCAAAGCTTGGGGTTGAGTAGACTTCATTGTGCCCATCTGAATTAGCTTATCTTGCTCCCTAGTCAAGTCGGCAATGAATGAATCCAAAGAAGGCATTTTCCATGTAGTGCCAAGGGCACTTTTAGTGGCATGGAAAGTGGAGACAAAGACTGAATAACTTGGACCTAACTTTGCGAGAATAGAAAGTATGAGTTGATCATCTTTCTTCTCTATCCCGCATTCTTTCAATTGCAATCTAAGGGCCTTAAACTTAGTAAAGAAGTCCTGTAGGGTGTCAAAGTTACTAGGACTTAGACTTATGAGTTCGTTTTCGAGCTCATGACCTCTCATCTCATCAAGCTTCCCAAACAACTTTTCTAAGGTGTCCCATATGTCATTAGGAGTTTGGGAGGATTCTAAGTGGAAGAGAAGTTCTGGAGACACGGACAAACTCAGTAACCCAAAGGCTTCATCACTACGGTTGTACCACTTAACCTTTTCAGCATCTGTATTAGGTTCTACTTCTGTACCCATTGTGATCCTATACAACCCTTTGCTTCTAAGAATGATAGACATTTTTACTTTCCATTCATGATAGTTGAAGGGTGTTAGGGGTTTGAGTTGAAAAGAATCCATTTTTAGCTGAAATTAGGTGAAGTTGTGTTGATTGCAAGTTGTGATTGTATGCAGAAAGGAGAATGAAAGTGAAGTTGCAAGTTGTGGAAAGCAATCACACCCCCCCAAAATATTGAGCCCCCCCCAAGTATGCAAGTGCACGCTCAAAAGACGTCGGACTCAGCCGAAAATGCGTCTTAGAGCAATCAGTGCAAGACAAAAGCAAACAGGACGTCGGACTCAGCCGAAAATGCGTCCTAGGAGACCCAAATTTTGGCACTTTATAAACTAGTGCGTTTTTGAAAAAGAACAAGTCTACGCTGTGGAGAATTGAATTACAAGAACTTTTGCAAAAAATGGCACCCAAAACCGAGTTACCGTTTGCAAGATTTTAAAGTTACAATTTTCCCGTAAACTAGTGTTTTTACAAAAAAAGCACTAAAACGTTAAAAAAAATGCTGTTATGAGGAGAGAAAATGGCCTTCCAACCACTCGTTGGATTCGGCACGGAATGAAGAATCCAAATGAGATTTTTGTGAGGGGGAATTGGCCTCCTACCAACCCGGGCCTCACCCTTCGTCTTCGACAAGCGAAAATACAAGATTTAATTTGAAAATCCCCAAATTACAAAATTGTCTAAAAAGTTTATTATTCAGTCAAATTGACTGATTTTTGGTTTAACAGATCAATTTTGACTGAAAATAATGAAGCAAAGACAGAATTTAACAGCTAGCCAAGCATTTAAGAGTCCACATGGGACGCCAATTATGAAAGGAGCGCCATTTTCAAGAAAAAACAGCAGGCAGAAATGTCTTACAAACAAGGGCGCAGTTCTGATTTCGCTGGTCAGAAAAGACAAAGATTTTGAATTTGCTCCTCACTGATCTCAACGTACAGCAGCAAAACAGAAGAGAAGAGACAGCCAGGTGCAAAAACAAAACGCCTAGTGACTTGGGACGCCAAACCAAAAAAAACCTGATTTTGCTTAAAGAAAACTTGCAGACCTGCTGGAAGGATGCCGTACGACCAGATGACGTCGTTGGAACTGACAGCTACTGCTGCTCCTTGCTGGAAATGAGGTTAGCGCAGAGCAGAAGTATGGCGTGGCAGAAGTGAAGCTGAAGTTGGCGCAGAAGTGAACCCAGAAGCTTGGCTGTAGAAGGATGCTGGAAGGACTGTTTTTTTTTGAGTTGCTGCTCTTCCCTTTGCTGCTCCACACAACAATGGCGCCCAAGAGAAACAGATAAACCAGCGCCTGAAGTAAAAACAGCCAAGACACCCAAAGGCCAAGGATTTCCAAGAAAACTAACCAGAAGAGATTTTGAAAGTTTTTTTTGTTTTAGATCAAATCTAAAAATAAAAAAAACGAACTCCACTCTTCTTGATTTCAAAAATAAGCTAAAAGCATAAACATACACACGATTACCGGTTTAGCTCTGATACCATATCGGAGTTGTTGTTGCCAGAATCCGGATAACGCGAGTGCAATGAAGACGTGATCACACAAGATGAACAAGTGCACACCACGAAGATGCTAAAGCAATTTGACAATGACAAGAAGATAAATTGCACAAAACAAAATGGAGAAACCAAATCTAAATTAGTAATATGAAATGGCCAAAATGAAGAATACATATAGGAGAGCTAGAAAGTAACTCCTCCACAAATGGTGGTCAAAGCACCCCAAGAATAGACTCCTCAAAAGGTGGTGACAAGGTGCTAAGAATAGAGAAATAACTCCCATACCCGAAATAGGAGTATCTTATGCCATTCTTATGACACCTTATGACACAAATATGACACACAATCTCCACATAAGCTAGTCTATCCCACGAATGTAGGAAAACTCCATGTATGCACAAATATATGATATTCCCTAATTAATAAATAGGGAAAAATAAAAACCTACACTAATAATTAGAACATGTTTTTAGGGAGATATCAGGTCTGTTAAATCTATTGGAATGCAAAGGATATGAAAATTAAGCCATGTCTTAGATTAAGACCATCACAAGGTATGTATAATGGAGAACAAAGCTCAAGAGGCTAATTTGGGAAGCTCACAACATTATGGATGCTTAGCATGGGATTATAAGGAGTTGGGGAATGTTGAAGGAGGTATTTAAAAAAGAATTTGTGGAATTTTTTTAGGTTTAAAACATCAGACTTATATGAATAAATGCTAAGGGCCAAAACATCTCTACACCCTCTAAACCCCTTGCTAATGACTCGATTGGGAATATGAAGTAAGAGAGGCATCTAAGAGGGATAAAATGGCTTGGGATATAATTAAATATTTTACATTACTCTCCAATGTTCCTTCCCATCAACTTGAGTTCTACCTTACCTATACGAACATGGTGGAAATTGGATTTTATTGACATTTTTATGTGTTATGAAGGTATGGAAGAGTTATAAAAGATAAAAGTCACTTTGGGAGATAGGTTTGGACCTAAGATAACCCCTCATTTTAATTTAATTCATCATAAAATATCACAAGTTCCTCTTCAAGTGCCTTCATCTTGACCAGTCCAAACTAGCATAGTAAATGAATAAGTGAGGTGAAAAATCTATGTGGGGGGCCTTTTAAGGAATATTTGATGAATCTAAGAGAATGAGGGGTCCTAACAGGCATCATACACTCTTTTATATATATAATATTGGAAAACTAAAGACCATCCTAGTGCCAAGTATGAAAGGTGAGTTGAAGAAGAGTGATTATGACTACATGCAGTGATAACTCATGTCTAGAAGAATATCAGTAATTAAGGATGCAACCAATGCATGTTGGGGATTGTTTATAACCCCTCCATCTTAGTTAAATCATATCATCTATCCCTAGTCTATTATGAGATGTTCAAGGAAGGCTAAATGGTGAATATAATTTCTAGACATGCAAATGCAGAGTCTTACACCACATTTCAAGAGCTTCATGCCTTTGAGGGACATTTTTCCACCTAGACCTTACATGGTCTATCTCATACTTCATTATTATGTATATGTAACTCCTTTTCTTAGATTGACACATGTTCTAGTGACTATTGAATTTCATTCTCTCCTCTCTCAAATTCTATAAGTAGTAGCCATTTTGGCTCTTGTAGGCTAATACCACACCATGTATGGTAAAATCTTGCTAGTTTTGACATTGTAATTTGCCTTTGAAAAATAAATGCAAGTTTAGTTTTTATTTCATGAACATTTGTCTCTAAGTGTGCAAAGTGATGTATGGTGATGCAAAGTGATAATTTTTTATCCTTGCTTCTTCTTATCCTCTAATGTTTTTTCAATATTTCCCATTCTAACATGTCATATATAGTTTATCTAGTGTGTTAGGCTCATTTCAAGTGTAAAATTATCCTTAGAGTGTGTAATCTACCCTCTGGTTCACTTACCTTGTGTTGCCTCATGCATATCACCCCTATATTTAAGCACTTATGTTAGAACCTCTTAGGACTTTGAAGCTGGGTTATAGGTATTGTTTCTTAGTGAAATAA
This sequence comes from Torreya grandis, assembly GCA_037957365.1. Classification (NCBI taxonomy): domain Eukaryota; kingdom Viridiplantae; phylum Streptophyta; class Pinopsida; order Cupressales; family Taxaceae; genus Torreya; species Torreya grandis. The sequence continues at coordinate 40,988 of JARHVA010000392.1, read as the reverse complement.
GTATGATGGTCTTATGGAAATCATCCTAGTTTATCACCCCCATATAGCAGTTTCATTTCATACAAACTTCTATCTCTTTTTTTGCAAGTAATTTGTTAAGTAGGTGATAAGCATTTCAAGGTATAGTCAGGGAACTAGCCCTTAAACCTAGATGTCTACTTCTAATATAGGTAAACCCACATACCTAGAAGCATTCCCATGTTTCCCAACTATATAGGAGGCTTGAACACCCTCCTCTAGGTTGTAATACTTAGTGACAATAGTTATAGCACACTCAGTGGTAACCATTGTCCTTAAGATAACTTGTCAAGGTGAATGTTGGTATTGAAAACATTAGCTACAAATTCGTGTGATGCTTAACATTTGGCGATTCCATTCAAGGTAAAATATGGTTCAAAGCCATTATTTTGTCATAAATTTTCTCTTATACTTTATGACCCTTACTAGGTCATCATCTAGAAGATTTATAAATCCTATCAACCCACCTATTTAGCCTCAACTTCCTCTTGAAGTTCAATACCCTCAGCCTAATCTTCCCTTTGAAGACAAAGAATATTTTACTAGTCAAGAGAGTGAATAAATTGAATAAATTCAATCCATCATGGATAGGCCACATGCCTTCCCTACCTTTAATACTAAAAATCCAATTCATCTTGAAGCATATGATGTCATTCCCCCTAAGGATACAAAGAGTGTGCCCACATTCAATGGTGAAGGTCATGTCACACCTAGTGAACACATCACAGATATCTCTAATTTTTGTAAATTACACAATGTCACTAAGGATAATAGTGCTATTAGACTCCTTTCCATGTCCCTTAGATGGAAAGCACTTGATTGGTATAGGACTTTTCTAAGTGTATGTATCACATCATGTGATGAATTTGGAGTGTTTTTAACTTCAAGCTTTGAAGATGAAATTGATTATACTTCTCTTATACTTCAGCTCAATGTGATCAAAAGAGCTCCCAAGGAAACAATGCATGACTTCAATGAGAGATTTAAAATACTTGGTATATATTTCCTTCTCCCATGAGACTACATGCTAGTTTTGTGTTCCCTACACACTTGAGAGCCATTGGTACTAATATTGCCATCATGTTTTAATCCATGGATGGTTTTACTCTTCCCGAAGCATATGAACTTGCCATTAGAGCTAAGAATGGCCTCATTCAAGCAATATAGTTTCATCATAAGGTGTTTATGCCTTTATTTCCTAAAATACCTATTGATGCTCCAAAAATTTCACAAATTCCTAATGCTAATTCCAAGCCAAAGTCTACTCATAAGAAGGCAGAAGATGTCATTCATTGGCAGTCAAGGTCTAAGTTATTTGAGATAAGATGCCAAGATTTAGAGGCTCAAAATAGATAAGGTAATATCCAACAAGGTGCTCATCAAAATTATTATCCCTATCAGCATTAATATGGTCAACAATATAGGAAAGGAAGAGGTCAAGGGTAGATTAACTTCAATAGGCCTACCAATGTGTACAATCTCAATTCCACCACCAATGCAAGAAAGATGATACCAGTGCATAGCAACTTGGTGCAAGTATAATATTGGAAACAAGGATAATTCATGGATGATAATGAGTGTGGAGATAAATATATATTTACTCAAGGAGGAGTCAATCCTTTCCTATCAGTTAAAGATGAGGTCATGATGCAAGCAAATGAGGATTGGTAACCTCATGAAGAAATCCTCACTAACTTCTTGATGGAAGATATTTTTGTGCTCCATCAAGGAAACTATATTATATAAAATACTAGAGCCAAGAGGAAGGATTTATGAGGTAATAATAGAATGCATACAAGTTCATCCAATCCTTATACAAGTTAGCAAAGCATGGATACAGGTATGGTAGTCCCAAACACTCTTGCATCTCCTCCAAATCAAAATGTGATAAGGTCTGATCAAGGTGTTTTAGTTCCTAAAGTTTTAACAAACTATTTATCTCTAAGGACTCAAGACAAGGTGAGTAATACTACCCTAAACATAGTGGATTCTTTGAAGAATGCCAAGGCATCTATTTCCCTTTGGGATGTCCTCCATATACTTGTCCAAAATGAACTCTTACAAAAGTAGTTGTCTACTCTTCCTACTAGTCCTTCACCTTCAAGCCAAATTCATGGTCATGTATCTCTTAAAAATAAACCTAAAACCATTGTGAAACCATCTACCAAAGATAATAAGCCTCCACCATTTTACCTCACTCTCATAGTGGGTGATAAACTAGTCCACGATTGCATAGTTGATAGTGGTGCTTCTACATCAATCATGCCCATAGTTGTAACTGATAAGTTGGGCCTAAAATATGAAATACATAGAAAAGGAGTGATTAAAATATATGGTATACCTAATAAGATAATATGGTTAATAAAAAAATTAAAGGTTTTCCTCCATGATTGTCCTAATTTTCCCATCCTTTAAGACATTATTGTTGTAGACATTCCTACTCATTTTGCAATCTATCTTTCAAGGGACTTTACAGCCAATATATGTGTTTACCTCTCATTTGATTGGTCCTTCTTGGCCTTTAGGACAGGGTATGGAACTAAGGTGACCATAATAACTTAACCTCTTTCAAGGTTTCATATTGAGCCCTACATTGAAGCAAGTTCTAACTTGAATTGTGTGATCAATGAGAAAGAAGAATCTAATGTGGATGATTGTACTTATTCCAAGCTTAAGGGCATAGCTAACTTGTTTCTAGATAAACATGGTGTAGATGTTTATGACCATGATCCTTATGCATACTTTGATCAAACTAACCTTGGCACTTATATCGTGCATGAAGAACCATTTGAGGGAGTTGAGGTAAGTGTCAAGCATTATTTCTCACAAGCTATTGAAGGTAACTACATGATTCTCAAGTATGATGATGATAGGTTGAAGAAACTAATTTATCACCATAGTGGGAAGAATGATGTCTTTCTACCTACTATTGATGAATCTTCCCTTGATGATGACACTCATGAGGAAGAGGAGGATGACATAATGCAGAGGTTCAATGTTATATGTCAAGAGTTTGATCAATTAATTAATTCTACTTCCCCTCCTATTAGGTCTATATTGATGTGTTTGATAATGATTTTAAAAAACATGATGTTGATTTCCTCACCAAGCATGGAAAATATTGTCATGTTATGAATGAGGATGAACTATGGTAAACATTCAATTCCATATGAAAAGAATTTGATAAGTTGGGTAAGACTCTATTTTCTCCAAGATATTTCATATTTGATGTCAAGATTGCTAGAAACTAATGAGTAAGTTGCTAAGTGTTATTTCAAACATGAAAATGAATGTATTTTTATTGATCAAGGGTCTGCAATTGTGAAAGAGTTTGATGAAGCTATCATCCAAGAAGTTGTAAAAATGGAGATTAAGGTCAAGGAAGATTTGGTTGTGCTTGAAGGATAGATAAGAGATCCATTTGAGGTAGAATCATTTGTAGAGGTTTTAGAACATGGTAAAAATAATATTTTTTCTCCCAAGCATCAAGTATATTCTATCATAGAGGAGAGCAAAGTTGAGAAAATTATCATATCCCCCAATTTATAGATTGAATAACATCTAATAGACATGATAGAGATCAAAGTAATTATATCCCCATTAAAGACCATTGGAAATCAAGAAAGATCATTCATGAAGGTTTTGAATAGTCCACTTACAGACATGAGGAGACCCAAATATGGTAAGCTTCTTGACCATATACACATTTAAGTGGTTGATGATGATCATACTTCACATGCTATACTACCTTTATGGAGTGACAAAGATTCAAGGGGAACCATATTTGATCCGATTTAGGATCTAAGACGATTGCTTAAAGAATGCTTAACGATTTCAATTTTAAAAATCCAAATTACAAAAAAATGAAATCAACTCCACAACATAATTAAACTAATGAAGTTGACAAAAGATAGAATTCAGAAAGAGACACAAGAAAGAGATAATGCAAACAGCTTGATAACGGAGTTCGTCGTAAAAATGACTACGTCTCCAGGCCCCTCTCCAAAGAGTAGACCGATTCGATTGATATCTTCAAAAAATCATCATTACATTAGCTTGCAAGTTCTTCCCTTCAAGCACGACAAAATTCCAGCATTCCCCCGACGTATAGGAACAACCAATTATCTCCCAAAACACTCTAAGTCTCCAACACTTGAGGAATTCTCCATCCCCCCTAAGCCACTAATCTCCCCTTTTTATACAAAAATTTTACTCAATTTGGTTAAAAACCAAATGATTTACAAAATCCACCTTATCTCTCCATTTTTACATAAAATCTTCAAAATAACCTCCTGTAACAAAATTCCAAGCCTTTTATTTCATGTTCCAAGCTTTTGTTGTTAAAATAAATCTTGCTTGATTTATTTTGAAGGCATTTTAATTTGTTTTAGGCAAATATTAAAAAGGACTCCTTAATATAGGGGATTCCCACCTATATGGAGTTAGATTTCTATACATTTTTTTATGTATTTTATTTTTGATTTTATTATTTTTTTTAAATTAATTTTTTTTTCAAAATATTTGCCAAATGGAGGATTGAGGAGATGCCAAGTGTCAAGGGTTGATTGGCCATTGTGCTGACTGGGTGCTGATGTCATCAGGTTGACCTATACTTTGACCATCCATAACTTCACCATACAGACTCTATTTTTCATGAAATGAACTTTGTCAAAATAGTGAAAATGAGCACTACATAATGGTGTTGACTTTGGCTAGTTTTGACAACTTTGATTTTTGCCCTTTTTCTGCCCTATTTTTTGATGATGCCGATTCTGAAAATAAAAGAGAAACTTTAATTTTTGATGAAGATCCTCTGGATCAGTCCTCCCCACTGGAGAGCTTTTAGACCTCCGAAAGCTTGATTAATTAAAAAGTAAGTGAGGATAAAGTTCCCTCACTTTACCAATCTCCATCCATCTTGCCTTGCTTGGATGCATCCCCTTCAGGCCCACTCTAAGGTACTCAACATCTCCTCTTCATGAAGTTCTAACATTCCTATCAAGAATAACATCTTCTGGAAACTCTGACATGTACTCTGGTGAAAGGTCATCAACTGATGGAACCTGAATACTTGTGTCTTCATCCAAGATCATTGGAGGCTCATACAGCTTCAAATTCTCAACATTGACAACTGAGTAAATCTGCATGTATGGAGGAAGATTGAGGTGGAAGGCATTGGTACCAATATTTTCAAGGATCTCAAAAGGACCATACCTAATCAAATTAAGCTTTCTACCTTCACCTTGCATTCTTTCCTTGCTGATATGTAACCAAACGCGGTCACTGACTTGAAAATGATGATCGGTGTGATGTTTATCATGTCGAGCCTTGTATTTGGCTTGAATCTTTTCCAACTGTGCTTCCACTACCTGATGGATGGCTTCAACTTTTTGGATGAACTTCAAAGCCTTTTCTGCATCATGGCATCCATCTCCAACATCATCTTTTCCAAAAGCAAAATCCATAGGTGTCTTGGGCACATAACCAAAACATGTCTCAAAAGGAGACCTCTTTGTAAAAGAGTGTGTTGCATGGTTGTAGGCATGCTGCACATGATGAAGACTCTCATCCCAAAAATTAGGATGCTTGCTGCAATAACCTTTGAGTAGATGTACAACTATCCTATTTACAACCTCTGTCTGTCCATCAGTCTATGGATGGAAGGCCGTACTTTTCTTTAGTCTGGTGTCCATAAGTCCCCACAAAGTTGACCAAAATTCCCTTAGGAATTGAGAATCTTGATTTGATACAATAGAAGTAGGTAACCCAAAATGAACCCATACAAATTGGAAGTACATTTGAGTTGTTAGTTCAGTAGTGACTTATTTTTTACATGGCATTAAAATACACATTTTGCTGAACTGATCAACTACTACATATAAGTAATCATGTCCCTTCTTAGACATAGGTAACCCCCCAACAAAATCCATAGACACACTTTCCCATGGATGGGATGGGATAGGTAATGGTGTGTACAACCCCAATTTTTTGTTACTTGGTTTACTAATTGCACACATAATACAACCCTTAATGTATTTAGTTACAGTTTCTTGCATTTTAGGCCAGTAAAAATATTTCTACAACTGAGTAAGTGTTTTACTTACCCCAAAATGTCTTGCAATCAAAGAGGTGTGAGCTTCACGGATTACATGTGCTTGTTCATCTTTCAGAATAAAAAACTTTCCCAAATGATACAAAATTTTATCCTGCACATAGTAATCTTTCTCTTCTATCTGTTTACTTGCAATTAGAGCTGAAAAAATATCCTTAAAGTTTTCATCATTAGCATATTGTTCCTAAAAGCTTTCATGCACCATGGAAATACCTTTAAGGATAACCAAAGCATTCATAATAGGAGGCCTAGAAAGCATATCTACTACTTTGTTATGGGTACCTTTCTTTTACTTAATTACCAAGTGAAACTATTGTAAAAAACCCATCCACCTAAAGTGCCTACTTTGTTATAGTTTAGACTGTGAGTGCAAGTATTGTAGTGGTTGATGATCAGTGTGGATTACAGTTTCTTTCCCCATTATGTAATGTTTCCATTTCTTAACACTCTGAACTAATGCATAAAGTTCCTTATCATAAGTAGGATAGTTAATAACTACACTTGAAAAAGTCTCAGAGTGATAGAAGATTGGTTTACCTCCTTGCATTAGCACTGCTCCCATTGAAAATCCACTTGCATCTGTCTCAATCTCAAATGGTTGGTGTAAATCTGGTAAATCTAGAATTGGTGCAGTGCTCAACTTTTCCTTCATAGTGTTGAAATCCTTCTATTGTGGACCTCCCCACTGAAAAGTTGCCTTTGTACTGGTTAATGCATGTAATGGAGATGCAATATAAGAAAATTTTGAAATGAACTTTCTCTAGTACTGAATTGCACCTAGAAAACTTTTAACTTTAGTGACTGTACTTGGCTTAGGCCAGTTTACAATAGTTTTAACCTTTGCAGGGTCTACTTTCAATTGACCATTCCCTACGACATAGCCTAAGTACACTAGAGATGTCTTAGAAAATTCACATTTAGACATCTTTACATAGAGTTTTTATTTTCTCAATACATTAAAAACTTGCCTTACATGACTTACATGATCTTCCCAAGTTCGACTGAATACAAGAATATCATCTAGATAGACTATGAAAAACTCATCAATGAAAGGATGAAAAACATAATTCATGACTCTCATAAAGATAGTTGGTGCATTAAAAAGCCCAAAAGGCATAACCAACCACTCAAATAGTTCCTATTTTGTCTTAAATAAAGTTTTCCAAATGTCATCTTCTGTAATTATTATCTGATGATAACCACTATGCAATTCTAACTTAGTGAAATAAATTGCATGCTTCAACTGATCAAGTAAATCATCTATTCTGGGAAGAGGATACCTATTCTTTACCGTTATCTTGTTCAAAGCTTTATAGTCGATGCACATTCTCCAAGTCCCATCTTGCTTTGGAACCAACACAATAGGAGAACCACAAGGAGATGTACTAGGATGAATAACTCCTTTCTCTACCAACTCTTGAACCTAATTTTTAATTTCTTCATTTTGCATAATAGATAAACAGTACGTGCCAATTTTAGGGTATGGCACATCCTGCTACAACTGGATTTCATGTTGTATCTCTCTCTTGGGTGGTAACCCCTTTGGTTCCTGAAACAAGTCATTATAAGCAAAAATAATTTTGACCATTTTAACCTTATGTTTTGGATCACACCCCTTGAATGCCTCAGATTTTCCATCCTCTTTGGATTTTACAAGCATTAATACAAAGTTCTTGCTAGAATTGGCTAATTTCTTCATTTGACCAGCATTAACTAGTGTAAGATTAGTCTTCACCTTATGTGCACGTACAATGTACTCTACCCCATCCTTAAAGATATATTACTTATTCTCCCCTCTATAAAAGATTGATTTCTTTTCATACAGATAAAGACTCCCTAACATAAGCCCATAAATATCCAAAGGTAGCACATCTACCTCTACCTCATCTACAAAGTTTGCAGTGATGGCAAATTTCAATTCACATTATTTAGTTACTTGTAGCTGAGCATTATTGCAAACCCATCTGAGTGGATATGGTTTTGGATGAGGTGTTGTAGCCAAATTAAGTTTCTTTACAACTTCTTCAGATATTAAGCTGACTTGTGAACCCGTATCAAACAGTGTATCAACCTTAGTGTGATTAGTTACAACATGAATATGAAATAGTTCATTCCATTATTTATCAACTTTAGGAAGAGTAGATGCTTTACTTTTACTTGCATTTGCATTAAAAACACTTGCATCAGAAGAGAGAATTATACCTTTCCCTTTACCTTGGATCCCAATAGCAAAAATTTGAGTTTCATCTCTAGAGTCAGATCCAAGATCTTGCTGAATCACTACAACAATCTTTTGCTTGCCTTTATTGCCTCCATATATTTTTGGCCTCAATTTAGGATGAAGCTTCCAACACTTTGAATCAACATGCCCCTCTTTCTTGCAATGGGATCATGTGGGATTATCACCCTCCTTCTTCACTATAGCTATCTTCTTCCCTTTGCCTTTTTCTTTTTCTTTACCCTTAGACTTCCCCTCAGAATTAGATGGTTTCTTGGAAACATTATCACTGAAAGTGTTCTTACCCCTTGACTCTAAATGAGTAGCTTGGACTGACACTTCATCCAAATTATTAGGACTCAACATTAGAATAGTATGTCTTAAGTAAGAATGCAAACCACCTATGTACTTGAGTAATGTATCCTGAGTATATAATGGAACATTTAATGCAATAGCTCATTTTATAAACTCATGGGTGTAATCTTGGATAGACTGACCCTTACCTTGCCTAAAGGTTTGCCAATTCATTTTTAATTGTTGCATATAACCTAAAGGATAAAACTATTTTTTAAGGGAAGCAACAAATTCAATCCAAGTCATTTTCACCTTACCATGACGAGAAATTTCTTCCTGAGTCCTACTCTCCCACCAGGTGAGAGCTGTACCTCCCAATCAGAGAGTGGCTAACTGGATCATAAAAGCATCTTTTGTTAGGACCTGAATCCTACAATACACTTCTACCTACTAGATCCAATCATCTAACTTCTTATCATTTAACTCACCACAGTATTTAGGCAATTCAAATTTTACATCTAGTTTAATAACAGGCTTAGACTTGCTCTTAAAAGGATTATCAATAGTGGAAGAAGAGGAATAAGAAAAAGGGGAAGATGGAGAAGATGGAGAAGATGGAGGAAATACAAGAACTTTTTCACCATCTTCAGACTGATTCTTGTCTTTACGATCTTCCTTCTTCGAAGACTCTCCTTTTTTATTCTCATGCTTCTTCTTTTTCGTATAGAGTTCATCCACCTTAGCCTTCATGTCAAGAAAGGCTCACTGAAATGCATTTGAATCGAGCTCTTCAGTACTTTTCCCTGCTCCTATTTCTTCCATTGGAAAAATCCTTCATTTGCCAATCTCAGGATTGTAGTCTTCAAGCTCTCCTTTGCCTTGCTGAAGATTGGAGCATGTAAGCATTCAAATTTGCAATACTAGTCAACACACAGCTCTGATACCAATTTGATCCGATTCAGGATCTAAGATGATTACTTAAAGAATGCTTAATGATTTCAATTTTAACAATCCAAATTACAAAAAAATGAAATCAACTCCACAACATAATTAAACTAATGAAGTTGACAAAAGATAGAATTTAGAAAGAGACACAAGAAAGAGAGAATGCAAACAGATTGATAACGGAGTTCATCATAAAAATGACTACATCTCCGGGCACCTCTCTAAAGAGTAGACCGATCCGATTGATATCTTCAAAAACTCAGCATTACATCAGCTTACAAGTTCTTCCCTTTAAGCACGGCAAAATTCCAGCATTCCCTCGACGTATAGGAACAACCAATTATCTCCTAAAACACTCTAAGTCTCCAAGACTTGAGGAATTCTCCATCCCCCCTAAGCCACTAATCTCCCCTTTTTATACAAAAAATTCACTCAATTTGATTAAAAACCAAATGATTTATAAAATCCACCTTATCTCTCCATTTTTACATAAAATCTTCAAAATATCCTCCCATAAAAAAATTCCAAGCGTTTTATTTCATGTTCCAAGATTTTGTTGTTAAAATAAATCTTGCTTGATTTATTTTGAAGGCATTTTAATTTGTTTTAGGCAAATATTAAAAAGGACTCCTTAATATAGGGGAGTTCCACCTGTATGGAGTTAGATTTCTATACATTTTTTTATGTATTTTATTTTTGATTTTATTATGTATTTTATTTTTATTTTTATTTTTTTTAAAAATATTTGCCAAATGGAGGATTGAGGAATGCCAAGTGTCAAGGGCTGATTGGCCATTGTGCTGACTGGGTGCTGACATCATCAAGTTGACCCAGACTTTGACCACCCATAACTTTGCCATATGGACTCCATTTTTCGTGAGAGAAACTTCACTAGAATCGTGACGATGATCACTACACAATGGTGTTGACTTTGGCCAGTTTTGACAACTTTGATTTTTGCCCCTTTTTTGCCCTATTTTCTAATGATGCTGATTTTGAAGATAAAAGAGAAACTTCAATTTTTGATGAAGATCCTCCAGATCAATATTTGACCCTTGTTTAAATATGGTAAGATGTTTCACCTCAAGAGTGAGGTTTTATAAATAGTAGATTAGGTGTGTGTGTCTTTCTTTCAGTTGTGTTGTGTTTCATAAGTGTTCTAGTTGAACACATGTTTATTTCCTTTGGTGTATCTTGTTTTGTGTGTCCTTTATTTATTTTTTGGTTTCATTTCAAAGGAAAATTTTATGTCAAACCTATGTATAGTTGACTCCATGTCCCAATGGAGAGGATTAGGCTACTGGTTGTTTCTATTCAAATTTTGTTTTCAATTTTAAAGGAGAGAAACTTAAGAAAGAATGGTCAAGGCTTGTGTACCTGGATAAAGTCTGCGCACCATAATCCAGACGCTGTGAATACTCCTCTTTGGCTGTGGAGGAATGACACCTGCAAAGAAAGAAAGCTTAGACAAAAGAAGATGTTAAATAGACAAATGGTGGGTTGTCAAGCGAAAGCTTGATCCCAGAAGTATAAAAACTTCCTTAAGGGATATAAACCCACTAATCAACAGAAAGAAATGTCTGATAAATAGTTAAATAATGAAGAACCAAAATGATAAAGAAATGGAATGAAAAAGAGAAGTAAAGACTTACTTGAGAGAAGCTGTCGGATTGATAACAGTCGCCGGCGTCGATAATCCTACCGGCGTCGGTTGGTCAAGGTGCCGACGTCGGTTAGTCTGCCGATATCGGTCAGGGTAATGACCGGCGTCGGTCGAGGTAGAGGTCTTTGGTTGAGGTCTGGGTTGGTCTATAGTCCGTGGACAGAGTCTGGTCAGGGTCTGGGTTTATTTGAGTAGTCTGTGGACAGAGTCTGATCAGGGTTTTGGTCTATGGACAAAGTTTTGGGCTTGGTTGAATGGTCTGGGGTCTGAGTCTGATAGTCGGGTTAAATGGGCAGAATGTATGATCCGAGAGAGGACGAGAGAAGCAGAAAGGTGGAAAAATCAAGATTCGGGTCTGGGTTGATTACAGTCTAGTCTAGGGAGATATTGCTTGAAAGAAATAACTAAAAAGAGAATAAGAACACAGATAATATACTTACTTGTGCCTTGTGGAAGGTGTGCAACCAATGATTCCCATACCTACTATTGATGTAGCTTGTATGGAGAACCTGTTGCTGAGGGAGAACCTTGAAGCTCTTGCTGCACCTGAAGGAGAGAATGGGGGGCTTGATTGAGAGATTTTGCAGATTGACGGATAGCCCAAGACTAGAATTCCTGATTCGCTTTCAGAGATTTTTTGATTTCTCATTCAGATCCTCAAAAGAGTTTGAAAGACTGGTTAAGTATAACCGACGTCGGTGATTCCACCGGCGTCGGTCGACACTTGGCCGACGTCGGCGGGGTTAGAACGGGCAAAACGAGCCACCAAGCCCGTTTTTCATCCGCCAAGTGCCCTGTCCATTGGGAAATGTTGAGGATTGTGCTAAATACGCACGGGAGTTTGTTAGGAGGTTAGAATAATTAGGAAAAGATCTTGAGTGAGTCATAGGAGGAGAATTAGTCTAAGGTGAGGTGTCCCGGTGAGGTGTCATGGGTGAGGTGTCTAAGGAGGGGGGTTAATTCAAAATAAATTAATTATTTTAAATTGATAATAGGTTAGGAATGGGTTAGAAATGGACTAAGGGGGAAAGTGACCAAGGGTTAGACACTTTTTAGGTGTCTACATTTGCCCCTTTTTGTCTTGTTGATTGTTCTAAACAAACTGTAAGACAAAAATAGGAGTCAGTTGCCCCAGGTATGGGATAAAGTTGATTTCGTGAATTGCAAGACGAAAATTGGCGAGAGTTGGTTGCCTGATTATGGATGAGGTATCCCCCCTCAAAGCAGGAGTCGAGAGAAGGGAACTTAGAATTAGGTGCTGCTTTGACAGAAAGTGGATGAGAAAAGGGGAAAGATAGAGTGAGAATGCTACCAAAGTTGTGATTATGCGTACACCACTTCACGAGGATGGTCAGGTCAAATTGTCGCAGGTCAAAGGTCGAGGAGTGCCAAAATTGAAAGAACCGGGCCCCAGCATTAGTCATAGCTGATCGGGTTATTCAATCGAGGCTGAAGCTCCAATGGTCGTCGTGTTCTAGGTATCCCAGGCTTAGGAAGTGCTCCCAAAAACACGAAAAAATCACAAGTAGAGCGGATCAACTAGCTTGCGATCCTATACTTGTGAAGGTCAAAAGTGTGCGCACAATTTTGCTAACCAATCGTGAGGTAGCATACAGGCAAAAGCAACCAAGGCAAATGCTTTGGAAGTGGTCGTGGTTTTAGGAGATGGGTATGATCTCCAATGTCTGGTGGTCGATGGATGGATGCAAAAAGTGATCTAAATGTGCCCCAAGGGGCCAAAATGACATGGTCTGAAGGACTTGACTTGATTAGGGACATGATTTTGGTCATTTTGAAGAGGGTTGAAGGTTTGAAGGCCACTGATGTTGGCTATATAACTGACGTCGGTGACCAAAATAGACCGACGTCAGCTAAAATCGGCTGACATCGGCAGCCTAGGGCACACCGATGCCAACGTCGACAGCCTGCCAAATCCGATAAAACTGGATTGGCGGCCCACCAAAAGTCATTTGCTATTTGATTGAGAGAGAAAAAGAGCTCTGAAATTTGTTGAGTGAAAGTGACCCAGAGCTGACCAAGTAGTGGTGCGAGGTGGTAGAGGAGCATTGGTGAAGAGAAGGAGTTGATTGGAGGCTGCAAGGACACGTGTGAGTCAACAGGAGCATGCAGAGCCACTGGGACAAAAGAGATGGCAGAGGGGAGTAGAGGACCCGCAGGAGGTCCACCATTAGCAGCACCCATCGTGCCACCACGCCGGTGATGTCGGGATGAGGTAGGAGGGTCTTGAACCTTAATTTGAGTCATTTTTATTTTGAATTTAGTTTTTGAATTTGTTGTTATTTGAGGTAGAAATCGAGGGGAAGGGTAGCTAGGAAGGTGGGTAGGTTGTCTAGGATAGGTTAGGAATGATTTAGAGGGTTGTTTGAGAGGTTTAGGAGGTAAAATGGGGAAGCCCTAAAAATTAGGGCTCGCCCCGTTCGGCCTTAGGGCTGAACCAGTCATCGACATCGGTGATCCTGCCGGCATCAGCCGACCAGCTACCGGCATCGATCACTGACCTACCGATGTCGGTCACTAGATGACCAACGTCGATTAGGTAAGTGCCGTCACCGGCAAGCTAACCGATGTCAGTGGCTGCCTGGTCAGAAATGGTTCTAAAAAATGGTCAAGTCGAGAGGTCGAAGCTATGCCAAGGGCTTCCTGGGTGTCAGGGTAGGCTTAGAAAGTCAGAATAGTTGGTAAAATAGGAAAAGTAGGAACAATGTTAACATGAAAGTGTCTATGGATGGATGCAGGTGAGGCAAACCCTGATGCTGTGGGATCACCTCCCGACCTTGTTGACGCGGATGCGCAGAGGCGTGTCTGTCGAGGAGTGGGCGTAGATGAGCGCAGTCAGACTAGGCGGGCTGAGACGCTACTACAGAGTGGTGAGGGATGTGAGCCTCATGGTGGCTTTGATCAAGTGGTGGGACCATGCCACCAACACCTTCCACCTGCCTACGGGCGAGATGATGGTCACGATTGAGGACGTGTACCAAATTTTGTAGTTACCGGTGCACAGAGCAGACTTGTATGCGTGCTCAAGAGAGGCGCATGACATTCACATGGTTACGCTATTTGGAGAGCATGCCGTGGAGATGAGCTACCACTCAGCGAGTTTTGCATATGAGCCATTGTACGCGGCAGATGAGGAGGCACATCGGCTGGCCATCCTAATGATGATTGGCATCACAGTGTATGCGTTGCTAGATGCAGAGGGCAGCAGGTTTTTGATTGCTATGACCAGAGTTTTACTGGAGATGATAGAGTAGCAGATAGTGTTTGCTTGGGCACCAATATTTTTGGCCCAAATATACAGAGAGCTGTGGGGTATCAGCCGGCGGTGGCGGTACAGTCTATGTGTGGGCCACCTGCTACATTGCTGGGCCTACGAGCACATAGTAGTTACACGACCTCTTGGCCTTCCAGTGGTGATTCAGGCCAGCTTCAGAGTTGGATTTAGGTGATGGCATGAGGTGATGGCATAGACGCAGATAGATGGAGTGGTCAGGGACATTGACCACTACAGAGGGGTACTGGAGGCCCTAATTCCTGCAGACATCATCTGGAGACCATACTTGGTCTATCCAGCATTCAGAGACCAGGGAGAGCAACTAGTTGGTGTTCAGAGCAGGCACTAGGTCAAAGGCAGATGAGCCAGTGAGCTCGAGAGGATCCCTACAGAGAGAGTGCGGTGCCAGTACGGGCTGTTACAGGATGTGCCTCCCGCCTTCCCACAGTATAGGTAGAATGATCTAGAGGCACCGCTCCCACTTCCAGAGGAGACAGAGGAGCCCAATTTTGAGGAGTTGCTGGCAGGACCTGGGATAGCTGACCCAGGGTGCACATAGACCTACACAGCATGGTGGGCAGGCCAGTATTGAGGCATACAGATGGGACCCCAGCTGGATTTGTAGGCTATTACCAGGGAGCGAGATACAGCCCGCGAGGAGAGGAACACTACACGGGAGGAGAGAGACACAGCTCAGGCTCAGGTCTTGGTTTTGTAGGGACAGCTGGCAAGGGTTACAGGGTAGCTGATAGAGATGATAGGTCAGGTGGTAGTGTTGACAGTGCAAGTCACTCTGTTACAGGGACAGCTGGTTGCAGCGCGGGCACAGGCAATGGCAAAGCAGAGTTTTGGAGGGCAGGGCCCACTGCAGTAGCCATCATTTTCATAGGGGGCAGGACCATCAGTATCAGTGCATCGAGGTTAGCCACAGCCACAGGGGTTAGGACAGGCCACCGGAGCAGGGCAGATGGGTCCACTGCAGACTGTATCTATGGTTAGATACACTGATGCGCTGGACGAGATCGCATATTATGAGAGAGCCATTAGAGGGTTCCCTCAAATACAACGATACTCAGAGATGAGAGCAGAGTAGAGCTGACAGAGATCGATGTCACGAGCGAAGGCTTCAGGGTCGCGTAGATGGCAGAGATCAGAGGGAGGAGAGGATACAGCCTCTTCTCGGCCACCGCCACCACCACCACAGCCACAGCCTTGAGAGCAGCCCTAGAGATGTACTATTTTTGATGTATATACCGGCCTGCGAGCCGAAGATGAGAGATGTATGATGAGAGAGAGAGATAGACACTGATTGTGTCTTTTTGTATAAAATTTATTTTTGATATATATATGATGAGATTTTTGGCTTTTGATGTGTTATGGAGATGTTTATAGATGCAGCATTTTTCATATGTTTCATGTGTTTCATGTTTTGATATGATATTTATGATGATGATGATGATTATGTTATGATGATGATTAATGATTAATGTGATGATGTTTTATGATGATGCTAATGTTTATATGATGATGATGCTTGATGAAAATGAATGACAATGTTTATGAAATGGTTATATGAGGATGACTTTAGATTAGATAGATGTAATGTTTAACTTGCGGATTATATGATGCAGATGTTTAATGAGTTATGATGGATGAAATTTATGACTAATGACTTATGTTGTGATGAAAATGAGAGTATATTAATGATTATGTGAATATGTTATTGACTGTGTTTATGATTGACAGGTGACGAGAGAAGGAGATGGAAGAAAGTGACGAAGAAAGTGGCCGAGCTAACCCCAGAAGACCCCATGTCAACTGAGTACTGCCTACATAGCCCTTGTCGTTAGGGCCTTAGGCCAATGTAGTTCTCCCAAGAAGGGAGGAAAAAGATCGAAGTGGTTGATTATTGGTCATGATAAGGATATAGCATTTCCCAATTGTCTAAGGGTACATGCTTGAAATGATAAGGAGAAGATGATGCCACAGCTTTTTTCCAAATGGTGTAAGCTGTAACATTGGTTGGGGTTTTTCATCCCTAGCAACTACCCATATTCGTGATGGATGTTTGCTAAGAATGAATTGAGGTCTATTTATGCTTCAGCAAGTATTGGTTTATGCTGGGCATAAATTGTGTAGTTGATAGTTTCCATGTGTATTGTTGTCCATGGAAACTAGAATGATTAGGCTTATGTGAATGGTTTAAAAAGAGTCGGTTTAAGTCATTTTTGGACAAATGATGTGGTTGAATGTGACCAAAGTATAGGCAGAAAGTAAAAGGCATTAGTGCCCTTTTATTGACAAGGACCAGAAAGACAACATAGACAGGGGTTTTTAGAACCAAGAGCCCCATTTATGCATTGTGTCATTGACCATAGTTATGTTAGAGCGGTAATCGAATCCCTTTTGACATTTAAAGTGAGCTCGAAGTCCCTTGAGTAGGTGATATGATAAGAGGAAAAGGGTAACCTATTTTAGAGTATGGAGAACTTTGCCCCTTTTTATAGGAGACCCTGAGACAACAATAAGTCAAGTCCATGACCCGAGTTTTTTTTTTTTTTTTTTTAGAGCGGACTGATCAATGTTGGAAGTCCACATAAAGATGTCATTTGTTTGGTGGTCATTTGTGAAGCTGATCGATGCGGGAAGCTTCTAAGAAAATGCTTTTTGTAGCAAGATTTAGTCATAGCCATCCTTCGAGGGAGTGGTCTATACTTTTGCTTTATAGATTTTGAATAGCTGTCCTTCGAGGGAGCAGTCTATTAGTTACAGCAATGATAGTATAGCTGTCCTTCGAGGGAGCAGTCTGCTTTTGATTTGATTTTGTGACCTTAGATATTGTGACATCAATTTATTTAGTTTTGACAGAATATTGAGTCATGGACAAGACTTATAGAAGGTCAAGGACTCCCTTTTATTAGGACGAAGCATCCGTGCATCATAAAAGGGTGAAATGAATTAAGGATTAAAAGGACAAGGATTGCTCAAGGGACGAGCTCAAGTTAAATGTCAAGTGGATGAGTACTCGACTAACAGTAGAATGGTCGTAGATGCAAAGCATTAAGAGGCTCAGGTTCTGGTCGGCCTTCAAGAGAAGACAGACGATAAGTTCCTGATCCATACTTGTGCGTTATGATATAAGGTCCAAGCCAATTAGGAGTGAATTTACCTCATATACTCCGTTCCATATTGGTCACATGTTGGTTGTTGGACATAAAGTTGGTTGATACGGTGGTTGATTGGTTGAGACTAGTTGAATGTTTTGATAAAAAAGGGTGGTTGAATGTTTGGTCAAGGTCATGATTGATGATTGGTCAGTGTCTGGTTGATATTTGACTGGTTGATGTTCATTCATTGGTTTGGTCATTGGTCATGGTAGTTGGTATAAAGTCAAACTCCCCCCCAGTCATTTTGTGGTAGGAAGAATGTCTACCACCCAGTGTAGATGATTAATGAGATGGAAAGAAAACAAGAAGGAGAGCCTGGGTACCCTACCTAGCTGATAGATTTAAGGGACCCAAACGAATGACATTTAGGCAGTGAAAAAGTTAGGAGGGATGGAAACCACCAACTCCGTAGGTGAGGATGGAAGAATAGGCGAGTCTAGAAGAAATTGGTCGATGTCTAATTCAGGGGAAAGGTTTGTGGAAGCCTCAGTGGGTTCTTGGAAACCCAGTCCATACCGTTTCTTCGCATTATCGTCATTGGGTGTTTCGACAGGCTGATGGGAGCCTTGTTCATAACGTCCAAAGCCGAAACCCTTCCATGCACACCTATAAAGATAGGTATGTGCAAAGGTGGGATTGCTAAGAAAGGAGAAATTTGATGTGAAGATTTGAGGCGAGGAAGAAGGATTTGATTCAGTAGGGGCTTGATACAACCCTCCATAGACGAGATTGGTGCGAAGGCAAGGAGGACCATAAGGAATGACCATTCCGATCCGACAGTCATAGTTTGGGTTTTGATGAAGTTGTCCATACTCTTGAGGAGTTTGGAACATGTCTAGAGTAAGGAGACGATATTCTCCTAGTGAAAGTCTTTGAAAGATGTCGTCCATAGGGTCCTTGGTTGGTAATTGAGAAGATGATGTAGTGGCGACCACTGTTTGCGTACTAGTTGACGCTTCTACGGATGGGGATGATGTTTGAGTTGATGCCTTGAGCGGGATAAGGATGTCGTTTGGGCTATAGGTCGTGTTACAGGTCTTAAATGGAGATGGATCGGCAGGAATGACATGGATTTGTTTGTCGTGTTCAAATTTGACACAACGGTGAAGTGTTGAAGGGACGCAAGCCATTGCACGGATCCAGGGTCGCCCTAAGAGGATGTTGTATTAGAATTCTCCTTCAATGATGTAGAAGAGCTCTGGGATTGTGCATGGACCAATGCAGATGTGGAGGACAACAGTGCCGATAGTGTTAGCAATTGTGTCATTAAATGATCTAAGGATTGCATCAGTTTTAGATACGCAATTCTTGGGAAGGGCCAATTGGTCAAAGGCGTGGGAGGAAATGATATTAATGCTAGCACCCCCGTCGATCATAACTCATTTAATACGGGTTTGATCAACGTAGGCTGTGATGAAAAGGGCGGCGTCCTGATCTTCTTCGATAGAGGTAGGAATCTCAGAATTACTGAAAGTGATGGAGGTGACAGGGGATAAAGAATGGACTAAGGCAGCAAGTGGTTGAGGGTCTTCAGGTTGAACCTCAGCTGCCTGTAGGGCTTTGATTAAAGCCTGGCGATGTTGGGGGGAGCTTTGAATAAGGTCATATAAGGTCATCTTCACAAGCGTTTGGTGAAGTTGTTTTATCATAGATTTTGTGATTGCCTCTAAAGAAGTGGGTTGGGACGCACCTAAGATGGAAATCTTGGGTTTCGGTGGTTGAGGTGCCTGGACAAAAGGATAGGTCTAAGGAATAGCGGCTTTTTCTTTTGCTTTGTCTTCTGTGACCTAGTGGTTACATGAATGGCATTGATTTCGAAGATAGTAGGTGAAGAAGGGGTTATGGTCTGTTGGCGAGATGTTGATGTGGTTGATGAGGTTGGATGGGAAGGTGACGAGGGTTGGTCAAGAGTGTCCTCAAGGAGAAGAGTGTCTTTCTCCATAAAGTGGCGAATGACTGCCTTGAGGGTGTAGCAGGTCTCAGTATCGTGTCCTGGTGTGCGATGGTATAAACAAATCTTTGTATCATCGAACCAAGATGGTTTTGACACGAGAGGTTGGAACGGCTTGATGGCAGGAAGGGTAATGCTAGAAGTTTGTAAAAGTTGGCATAATATTAAAATGTATGAACCTTCTAAGGGGTCCGTGCTTGTTGATGCATGACGCGATGGTGACTTCTGCTTTGGGGATGCTGAAGAAGGTTTTCGTACCACCTTTTGGGTTGGTGGTGCGATGACAGGTGAAGACGGCACTTTTTTTATGAGAGGTGCCAAATTTTTGAGAGGGGGTTGACTTGTGATTGGCGAAGGAAGTAATGGAGGTAATTTGTGTTGGTTAATGGTCGGAGTAGGAAGTACGCCGAGCAAGGTAGAAGGATGAGGTCCTAAGATGGAGGGTAATGTTGAGGGTGGAGGAGGGGTTCGTCTTTGTGGTTTGGCAGTCTTCTTTGGCTTAGTTGGAAGACTACTTTTGGTCGAGGTTTGGTTCAAGTCCACCTTCAATTGCGGGTGAGTGAGGGTAGAGAGAGGGCGAATGCCAAGCGGCTTGATTGGTTTGGATTGGGTAGATGTAGGTTTAGAAGTGGAGATTTGGTCTTTGTTTGGAGTCTTGGATGATTCTGCCTTGGGAGAATTGGCAGTATGAGATGAAAGGGCACGGGAATGTTGAAGAACTTTAAGATGTTCCCACAATCTCTGATGTTCCACTTTCCTTGAAGGAAGAAGTTATAATTTCTCCACTAGTCGAGAAAATGGTTGGGAGGATGTTGGATGAGGTTCAGATCCTTGAGAAGATGTGCTAGGTGTGGTAATAGTCTCGGACCCAAGGTGTGTGGGAGTTATGATTGTATTGTCGTTGGTTGAGGAAGATGGAGAGTCAAGTTCTTCTCTTGGTGGAGAAGGAATAGGAGAGTGTGACTCCTCAAGTGGGTAAAGGACAGGAATTATGGTGCCTTCCACTTGTGGTCGAGGAGTGGGTAAAGTCAGGTCCTCCATAGGTAGAAGAAAAGAAGATGGTGAGACCGGTGGTGCCGGTAAGGTTGAGGCATCCTCCAGGATGAGAGAGGTTGATGGAGAACTGACCGGAGAAAGAGGTTCGTCTATACGTGATGGACTGATAGATGGGTTAACCTCTTGAGATTGGTTGGGGATGAAAGGTGAGACCGTATTGACCGTTCGAATATCGTGTTCATGCGTGTCGTCAATTAAGGTCTAGACATTATTTTGGGTTGGTGGATGGTTGGGGAATGGTTGCTTGAATATGTCGATGCCTTGGTTTGGGGGTGCATTAGGATTATCTAGGACGAGCTCTCCCTTTTCAAGTATATCCTAGACTATGTTTTTGAAGGTTTTACAGTTTCCCGTATCATGACCTTTGACACGGTGGAAATTACAGAAGTCATTTTCCCTATACCACACAGGGATGGTGCATGAGGGATCAAATTGTGGTGGTGGTCAAATTTGGGGAAGATTGAGAATCCCCTATTTAACAAGCTTTTCCAGTATAGATGCGTAAGATTCTCCAAGAGGAGTATATTGTCTTTGCACGTATCTTTGCTGGAATTGAAGGGTGGCACTCTGAGATGTTGATGGCTCAGGTTGATTAGATGAAGAAGATGATGGTCTAACGGCCATAGCATTAGCTAAAGTTTTAGACTTAGGATTTGACGATGAAGGCTTAGAAGAAGAAGAATCATTAGTCTTGGAGTTGGGGTTCTTGCTCTGCAACTTGACTTTGTTCTCCTCGATGGCACGTAATTCAAGTTTATAGGCCATCATGAAGGCTTCGTCAAAGGTACAGAAGGTTTGAACCCTTAAAGTGGAAGAAATGTGTTTGGCGCAAGCTCAGGAGAATAATTCAATAAGTTCAGTTTGAGGTAAGGAAAAGGAGAGCTGATTGATAAGGCCTCTCCAATGAGCAACGAAATCAGCTATTGATTCGTCCTCAAATTGATGGATAGTGTAAAGGTTTGTGATTGAAACCTTTTTGGTGATGTTAATGGAGAAATGGTCAAGAAAGATCTGGGCCAATTGTGTAAATGAGAAGAGAGAATGGGTGGCAATGGAGATGTACCAGTCGAGCATAGCGCCAGAAAGGGACATAGGAAATGTGCGCAAGAGTAATGCGTCATCATGGGCGATAAGGTAGCAGGCATGTCTAAATGCCCGTAAGTGTTGCTGTGGGTCTTCCTTGCTTTGAAAGCGAGAAAATTTGGGAAGCTCCCACTGGTTGGGGTATGGTCTAATTGGAACGAAAGGATGAATAGGCTCATTGCAAATTTGCTCGTATGAAAGAGCATTGCGTGAGCCGGAAATAGAAGTCTCTAAGCTAGACATTTTATCCATCAGCATTTTGATAATATCTGCTGACGGATTGGTAGGTGGAGTGCCCCCTAGATTATAAGGCGCTTGAACGATATTTGGAGGGGTGTATGACGTGGATGGTTGCATAGACGCAACATATGGATAGCTGGTTATGGGAGCAAAAGTTGGGGCCAATGGCACTTGTGTTATGGGGTTGGTTGGCACAAGTTGGATAGGAGCCGTCAAGGATGGTTGAGGTGTGGCTACGCTTGTTGACGGGTAAACGGTTACTCTTGTATTTATTGGTGCAAGAGTAGGGGGAATAGAGACTAAAAGGTTTTGGAAAGGTGTGGGGTTTGGTTGAGTGACTTGAGGTTGAGGAAGTATCAGAACCCCCATGGAGGTAGGTTTAGATGGAGAGGTTACGTTCTGAAGGTAAGATACGGTTGGGTTATTGGTGGAGGTGTTGTCTAATGGTTGAATGGTAGGGGCCATTGATGTGGTTCTTGTGTCAACTAAAGAGGTCGGCATCCCATAGATTGGGTTGCCTAGGGAGTCTCGCATTTGGCTATTTGCGAGATAGTGTTGTAAGGCTTTGACGTTAAGGTCTAAGAATCATGCAAAGTCTTGGTCCCCTTTTGGGATGATAGGAGTTTGAGGCGGGGTTGGGCGAGTTGGAGTTCTTTCAGTCTCTGAGTTGAACTCTATTATAGGACTAGTTGTAGGTGGTGAAGGTGGAAGTGGTTGTTGGCTAGCGTGGTCAAGAAGGGCCTTGGTTTGACTGTGTGTCAAAACCATTCAAGGCAAGAAAGGGTCAGGTTTCAGAAAATTGTGTTCTGTCAGTCTCAAAAAACCAGAATGGATGTTTTAGACAGGCAAAAAGTTGGATTTTATGCTTGCTATTTTTGGAAAAAGGAAAATAGACAGAGACCGACGTCGGTATAAAAACCGATGTCGATGAAGAAGTCTGTCGATGTCGGTCAGATGACCGATGCCGGTTTAGAAAAGTTGCCGACATCGGTTACAGGACCGATGTCGGTTTTTGTGTTTTCCAGAAACTCAAAAAAAAGTTTTTGGAAATGGAGAAAATGTCCTTACTAGCTCAAAAAAAGACAGATAAAAATAGAAAATGTGATGATGACAGACAGAGCTTGGCGTTAAATCCCTAGAAACAATTTTATTAAGATCATACGGCTTATGCCTTAATATAATGTTTGAGGAAGTTGGCTGTAAGAAGGGTCCTAGAATAGGCAATCTAAAGATGGTTTCAGGTATGTTAAGGTGCTCAAAAATTTGTATTAGCTTCCGTATAGGCCTGGTGCTAAGGAGCAAGCTCCCCTCACTTCACGATTCCAGTGGTTAGCTGGTTTCGCTTAGCCAAAATATACTTTCACTATAGTTTAGACTCTGCCAGAGAACAGAGTTGGCTTTCCCCTTGGTGGTGAAATCCAAGTAAGATTGCTGGGTTGGGTAAGGTTGTCCACTGGGTGATGAAATCCCAGTCGGGCCTTGTCTCAAGTGAGTTTGATGTTTAATTGAGTGCTTGTGGTCTGGTAGTGTAACATCAAGTGATCTACGGTTTATTCAATATGCGTTTGACTAATTACTAAGTGTGGACTAGAAAGATGCAAGAAAGCAAGAAATGGAATGCAGTAAGTTTTAAAACCCCAAATCGAAATATTATCTTGGAATGAAGACAAGTTGGAGAAAGGGTTGAGGAGAATGATTTTTTACTAGTTTAGAAATGCAAGAAAAAGAAAGGAAAGG
Organism: Torreya grandis; assembly: GCA_037957365.1. NCBI lineage: Eukaryota > Viridiplantae > Streptophyta > Pinopsida > Cupressales > Taxaceae > Torreya > Torreya grandis. Next base: position 17,212 of record JARHVA010000392.1, on the reverse strand, counting down.
TTCTTTTTATTTTCTGCTTATGATTTTTTTTTTTTTTTTTTTTTTAGAAAAGAAGAAAGAGGTGAAGGTTAAGAAGCCTAATGCAACTAAATGAACAAAGAAGAAAGGGAACCCAAGGAAGGCCCTAAAGGGGTCCCATCGAGCGTGCCAGAATGTTTCTATTCAAATTTTGTTTTCAATTTTAAAGGAGAGAAACTTAAGAAAGAATGGTCAAGGCTTGTGTACCTGGATAAAGTCTGCGCATCGTAATCCAGACGCTGTGAATACTCCTCTTTGGCTGTGGAGGAATGACACCTGCAAAGAAAGAAAGCTTGGACAAAAGATGTTAAATAGACAAATGGTGGGTTGTCAAGCGAAAGCTTGATCCCAGAAGTATAAAAACTTCCTTAAGGGATATAAACCCACTAATCAACAGAAAGAAATGTCTGATAAATAGTTGAATAATGAAGAACCAAAATGATAAAGAAATGGAATGAAAAAGAGAAGTAAAGACTTACTTGAGAGAAGCTGTCGGATTGATAACAGTCACCGGCGTCGGTAATTCTACCGGCGTCGATTGGTCAAGGTGCCGACGTCGGTTAGACTGTCGATATCGATCGGGGTAATGACCGGCGTCGATCGGGGTAGAGGTCTTTGGTCGAGGTCTGGGTTGGTCTATAGTCCGTGGACAGAGTCTGGTCAGGGTTTGGGTTTATTTGAGTAGTCTGTGGATAGAGTCTGATCAGGGTTTTGGTCTATGGACAAAGTTTTGGGCTTGGTTGAATGGTCTGGGGTCTGAGTCTGATAGTCGGGTTAAATGGGTAGAATGTATGATCCGAGAGAGGACGGGAGAAGCAGAAAGGTGGACAAATCAAGATTCGGGTCTGGGTTGATTACAGTCTAGTATAGGGAGATATTGCTTGAAAGAAATAACTAAAAAGAGAATAAGAACACAGATAATATACTTACTTGTGCCTTGTGGAAGGTGTGATACCAATGATTCTCGTACCTGCTGTTGATTTAGCTTGTATGGAGAACCTATTGCTGAGGGAGAACCTTGAAGCTCTTGCTGCACTTGAAGGAGAGAATGGGGGGTTTGATTGAGAGATTTCACAGATTGATGGATAGCCCAAGACTAGAATTCCTGATTTGCTTTCAGAGATTTTCTGATTTCTCATTCGGATCCTCAAAAGAGTTTGAAAGACTGGTTAAGTATAACCGACGTCGGTGATTCCACCGGTGTCGGTCGACACTTGGCCGACGTCGGCAGGGTTAGAACGGGCAAAACGAGCCACCAAGCCCATTTTTCATCCGCCAAGTGCCCTGTCCGTTGGGAAATGTCGAGGATTGTGCTAAATACGCACGGGAGTTTGTTAGGAGGTTAGAATAATTAGGAAAAGATCTTGAGTGAGTCATAGGAGGAGAATTAGTCTAAGGTGAGGTGTCCCGGCGAGGTGTCATGGGTGAGGTGTCTAAGGAGGGGGGTTAATTCAAAATAAATTAATTATTTTAAATTGATAATAGGTTAGGAATGGGTTAGAAATGGACTAAGGGGGAAAGTGACCAAGGGTTAGACACTTTTTAGGTGTCTACACTGTCTTGGCATTACAAACATACCACCCTTGGGAAATCACCAAGAATGTTGACTATTTTGACCCTAAGTCAAAATAAGTCAACTCAATATAGTCCAAAAATTGATATAGGAGTCTATTATTATGTCATATGGTGTTACATAGTTCATTTCATGTGATTTACTATGTTTCTAGCCTTGGTCATACTCCAATTTAGTTCTTGTGTCATTTTATGTCATTTAGGGGGCATATATGGGTCATAAATGAAGTGTTATAATATATATTTAAACATATAATACTTATATTCATTTTAAATAATGTTAGGACTAACTGAAACTTACATGTTCCTAACTAAAAATCAAGAGAATAAGAAAAAAAGGAGTTTTAAAAGTTGTACGGCCTATTGGGAAGAAAGGTATGTGGGAAAAGCTTATTAAGTTACCCTTAAGATTAATTGACTCATTTATATGATTTATATATATTTTAAGTGCCAAAAATGGGCCAAAAACAATTATCTTCTCCATTGCTCCACTAGGCAAACAAAATTAGTCAACAGGGCTTTTGATGGTATGGCCAAAAGGAGGACTTCCAAATAAAATAATCTTGGTGGTGGATAGTACACTTAGTATTATTAATTTTCATTTTTATATTTATAAGAATGATTTTATATACTTTGTAAACCATTCTTAAGAAGTTGACTATCTTATTTTGCTTTCTAATCTCCACACCCTATAGGTTTTGCTTCTATATGAGCTAGTCCATAGAAATAAATTAGTGAAATTTCTTCTACAGGATGTGGAATTACTCCTTCCATGTTTTCCATATTTTTTTCCTTTTCTATATTTTATTTCATGAGATAAATAGTTCAGGTTGTAGGTTGATGTCACTAGTGGAATTATAATCAGTTTTCAACACTTGCAGAAGGTTTTTTTTTTTATCTACAATGGTTTCAAATGAATGTGGGAAGTTTTTTTAATATCTATAATGTATTATTTATCCAATATCCTTTAAATATTAGTCAAATAAGGGCCCATAGTCAACTTCCTACATGATTTGATACATATTCAGTTGAACCATGGTGTATAAAGGTATTGAGAACATTCATGGAGGTATAATGGAAGGTTTTAATGTGTTATGCATATTATTAGAATATGAGATAACTAAAAAATCCCATAAAATGACAATTATAAACTATGATAGTCAATTATCATATATGCATAGTCATACACCATGGATGTACATCTATCAGAGACTGAAAACATCACAATGAGAAGTTTTGAGATTGGTTTGAACATTTTACATGAGGATAAGATCAATCAGAATATATTTTTGAAATATTTGGATTGGTTACAAGCCCATACATCATGTACATTTCCCATATTCACACTCACTGCCTTGTATGTTGTTGTGTGTGCATCTACAGGCTCCTACAGAGACCTAATAATGTTGCATAGAGATTTTGAACAATTTTTAAGACCTATTTTAGGTCTTAAGATGTTGAATAGATAATAACAACCATGTTTGAACTATTATATTTGTATGTATACCTAAAGATTTGTATCCATATATGGTGAATGGACTTTATGGACAATTTCCCTAAAATCTCCAAAATAGAGCCCTAGACACTTTTGGTGATGCCATATAATAGTGTTGTAAGGAGTTTTGATGAATCCAAGTACATATATCTTGGAGACTTAATGAAGGGGTATTATATTACAAAAGAGAGTGGGTGTTTTATTATAGTAACATGGTGTTAGGAAGCTTCCATTCTTGATATTCTTTCACTATAACTTTCTAGTGTTGTCTATAGTTTTAAACCTCAAATGATCTTCACAACCCAAAGTTGTAGTTTAGAGGCATATATTCATGTTTTAGTGGTATTATTGAGTTTAAAGACATTAAAATGTTCAAAATATCATCAATAGGATTAAATTTATGAGGTTTTGACTTGTATCACCACCTACACGTGTGCTTTGCTCTAAGAAAACTTGCCTACAATTGACTATAGACTCCTACAAGTCCATGAGGAGATCTTAGCTATGGAAACACAAATAATTGATAATGGGAGATGACTATAAATATCTAAAAGGTATCATATACCATTTTACACAAATTTAAATGTGGATATTCACCTACAAACCACTATTACTCCATTAATGGTCAACTATAGTTAATTGTAGTTTGACAGTGAGCTAGTACATGATAGTCTTGATATTGGTATAACATGAACATGATGTGAATAGACCAAAATGTATGTAAAATTAACATGTAGAATCTAATAAATTATTTAATAATTTTATTAAAGGTCCAAACATGCAATTATATACTTTAAAGGCACCTCTTTTATAGGGAGAAACATAGAAACATAGTCAACTACCTATGTCAAGTCAAATACAAGGTATGAAATGAAGGAGTTGGCAAGGAAAAAATAAGTGTTGTAATGTTAGAGATATTATTTAAGGTTATTTTAATTATATTATATTATTAAATCAAAATAATATGGCAATAAGGGTCCCAAGAATAACCTATAGTCCATACACATGTATAAATCCTGTACAGTCAACATTTTTAGAAGTATACCTTGGGTTTTCGAAGATCTAAAGGGACTATTCATGTGATAAAGTCATGAAAATAGGTGAAAAACATACCCATGAATTTAAAATACCATAACACCCTAATTTTTCCTTGGATAATGAGGGAAATGCCATGTATTCTATCTCAAATAGAGCACACTCCCAGAATGTGAAACAGTGTAGGTTCAACATGAAAAGATCAAAGGGTGAGTTAAAGATTGATTGAGGCCTCTCAAGGATATTGAAATAGTTGTGTTATACATTAATAAACACATGATAAACCACACATGGTTTAGAAACATGTCAGGGTGTCTTAAACCCATAAGTATGCAAGTTGAGCTTACTAGGCCTTGATTATGCCTAAAGCCCTCAAGGGGGTCTGCTATCACTTTGGACACTAGATGAACATTATAATTCATTATAACATGTTTTAAGGGATATATAAGGTTTTTTTAAGCTATTTTAATTCAAAGGATACCACATGTAATTTATTTCTTGGCTTAAGATCATCATAAGGTATGTAGAATGGAGAACAAAGCTCGAGAGGCTAATTTGGGAAGCTCACAACATTATGGATGCTTAGCATGGGAGTCTGAGGAGCTGGGGAATGCTAAATGAGATCTTGAACAAATAATTTGTGTAAATTTTTAATGTTTCCAAAGATATACCTTTATGAATAAATGCTAAATGCCAAAACATCTTTAAAACCCTCTTAAACCTTTTCTAGTGACCCGAATGAGAAGATGTAGTAAGAGAGGCATATAGGATGGATATAATATATTGTTAAATGATTAAATATTTTAGATTAATCTATATTGCTCCTTCCCATAAACTTAATTTCTACCCTAATTGTATGGATAAGGTGGAAATTGGCTTTTATTGATAGTTTTGTGTGTTGTGCAGGTATGGAAGAGTTCCAAAAAATGCATGTCACTTTAAGAGATAGGTTGGGACCTGAGCTAACCACTCATGTTAATTTTATGAATTATAAAATATTGAAAGTAGTTGTAAATATTTTCATTGATGTCAAAGGTCTATCATTATTGATGATAAAGGCCCTATTGCATTTAATGATGTTGAGTAAGCAACATTGAGAGATAGTTGTGTTTTATACACAAGAGGGGTTGGTACTCATGTGGGTTGGTGCTCACAAATATTTACAAGGGGTTGGTGATCTTATGGATTGGTGATCATAAATAGTTGTTGTGTTGGTGCTCGGCAAAGGGGTTGATGCTCCTACAATTTGGTGCTTGCAAACTTTTTATTTTGAGTTGGTTCTCATTCATATACTTGAGATTGTTCTCCATGTTTTTTTCCCACTTTTGGTTTCCACATAAAAATCTGGTCTCTCTCTCTCTCTCTCTCTCTCTCTCTCTCTCTCTCTCTCTCTCTCTCTCTCTCTCTCTCTCTCTCCTCTCTCTCTCTCTCTCTCTCTCTCTCTCTCTCTCTCTCTCTCTCTCTCTCTCTCTCTCTCTCTCTCTCTCTCTCTCTCTCTCTCTTGTGTGGTGCATATTATTGTTTCAGTTTTTTTGCATATCTTGAATGTGTGATTAAGTGGTTAAAGAAAAGAAATCAGATTAAGTAAAAAATATATAATATACTAATTCACCCTCCCCTCTCAATATATTATGTGCTTAACACATTTTAGCCATTCCAAACTGGCATAGTAAATTAATAAGTGAGTAGGTTAAAACTCTAAGTGGGAGGACTTTTAAGGTATATCTGATGAATCTAATGGAATGAGGGGTCCTAAAAGGTGTCATACACTCCTCTGTATGGATCATACTAGAAAACTGAAGACCATCCTAGTGCCAAGTGTGAAGGGTGAGTGGAAGAAGAGTGATTATGACTGCAAGTAGTGATAACTCATATCCAAAATAATATAAATGATTAGGGATACAACCAATCCATGTTGGGGATTTTTTATAACCCTTCCCTCTCAATTAAATCATCTCATATATCCCTAGTTTTTTGTGGGATGTTCAAAGAAGGCCAAATGGTGAAGACAGTTTCTAGACATGCAAATGAAGAGTCCTGCACCACATTTTAGGAGTTTTTTTACCTTTGAGGAAAATTTGTCCACCTATACCTTGCATGTTCTACCTCATAATTCATTATTATGTATATGTAACTCCTTTTCTCATCTTGACACATGTTCTAGTGACTCTTAGAATTCATTTTCTTCTTTCCTTTCTCAAATTCTATAAGTAGTGGCCATTTTGGCTCTTGTATAATAATACCACACCATGTATGGTGAATCCATACTAGTTTTGGCATTCTAATTTTCCTTTGAAAAATAAATAAAAGTCTATTTTTGAGTTCATGAACATTTGTCTAAGTGTGCAAAGTGATGTATGGTGATGCAACGTGATAATATTTTATCCTTGCTTCCCCTTATCCTCTCATGTTTATGCAATATTTCCTATTATAATAAGTCATATAGAGTTTATATAGTGTGTTAGGATCCTTTAAAGTGTAAAATTTTCCTTAGAGTGTGTAATCTTCCCTCTAATTCAGTTACCTTGTGTTGCCTCATGCATATCACCTCTATATTAAAATACTTATGTTAGAACCTCTTAGGACTTTGAAGCCAGTTTTTAGGTCTTATTTCTTACTGAAAGAAGTATGATGTTCTTATAGAAATCATCTTGGTGTATCACCCTAATAGATTAGTTTAATTTCATGAAAAATTATATCTCTTTTCTTGCAAGTAATTGGTTAAGTAGGTGATAAGCATTTCAAGGTATATTCAGGGAACTAACCTTTAAACCTACAGGTATATTTCTAATATAGGTAAACCCACATACCTGTAAGTATTTCCATGTTACCCAAATCTATAGGAGGTGTGAACACCCTCTTCGAGGTTGTTATATTTGGTGACAATAGTTATATCACACTTGGTGGGACCCATTGTCCTTAAGATAACTTTTCAAGGTGAATGTTGGTCTTGAAAACATCAGCTACAAATTGGTGTACTTCTTAGCATTTGACTACTCCATTCAAGGTAAAATATGGTTCAAGGCCATTATTTTTTTTATAAATTTTCTCTTATACTTTATGGTCCTTACTAGGTCATCATCTAGTATATTTCTCAATCCTATCAATCCACCTATTCAACCTGAACTTCCTCTTAAAGTTAAATACCCTCAACCTAATCTTCCATTTAAAGACCAAGAATATTTTAATAGTAATAGAGTGAAGAACTTGAATAAATCCAATCCATCATGGATATAACACATACCTTACCTACCTTTGATACTAAAAATACATTTCATCTTGAAGAATATGATGCCATTCCCCATAATGCTACAAAGATTGTGCCTACATTCAATGGTGAAGGTCATGTCACACCTAGTGAACACATCATGGAAATCTCTAATTTTTATTGTTTACACAATGTCACTAAGGATAATATTTCCATTAGACTCCTTGATATGTCCCTTAGAGGGAAAGTACTTGATTGGTATAGGACTTTTCTAAGTGGATGTGTCACATCATGGGATGACTTTGGAGTGTTTCTAACTTCAAGGTTTGAAGATGAAGTGACTATACTTCTCTTATACATAAGCTCAATGTGATCAAAAGAGCTCCCAAGGAAACAATGCATGACTTCAATAAGAGATTTCAAAAGACTCGGTATAGATTTCCTCCTCCCATGAGACCACATGCTATTTTTGTGTTCCCTACATAATTAAGATCCATTGGTACTGATATTACCATCACACTTTGATACATGGGTGGTTTCACTCTTCTTGGAGCATATGAACTTGTCATTAGAGCTAATAATGGCCTAATTCAAGTAGGAAAGTTGCCTCTTATAGTGTTTATGCCTTTGCTACATAACATCAATACTGATGCTCCAGAAATTACTCAAATTCTTAATGCTAATTCCAAGCCAAAGTCTACTCCTAAGAAGTCAGAAGATGTCATTGATTGAAAGTCAAGGTATACGTTCTTAAGATAAGATGCCAAGATTTAGAGGCTCAAAATAGATAAGGTAATCTCCAACAAGGTGATAATAAAAATACCTATCCCTATCATAAGTAATATGGATAACAATATAGGAGAGGAAGAGGTCAAGGGTAGCCTAACTTCAATAGGCTTGCCAATGTGTACGATCTCAATTCTACCACCAATGCAAGAGAGATGGTACTAGTACATAACAAATTGGAAAAAGCATAATATTGGAAACAAGACCAATTTATGGATGATAATGATGGTGGAGATAAATATATAGTTACTCAAGGAGGAGTCATTCCTTTTTTATTAGCTGAGGATGAGGTTATGATGCAAGCAAATGAGGAATGGCAACCTTATGAAGAAAGCCTCTCTAACTTCTTGGTGGAAGATACTTTTGTGCTCAATCAAGGAACATATATTATAAGCAATATTAGATCCAAGAGGAAGGATTTATGAGGTGATAATATAATACCTACAAGTTCATCCAATCCATCTACAAGGCATCAAAGCATGGTTGTAAGTATGGTAGTCCCAAACACTCCTACATCTCCTCCAAATTAAAATGTGATAAGGTTAGATCAAGGTGTTTTAGTTCCTCAAGTTTAAACAACTTATTTATCTCCAAGGACTCAAGATAAGGTTAGTTATACTACCCTAAACATAGTGTATTCTTTGAATAATGCCAAGGTGTCTATTTCCCTTTGGGATGTCCTCTATATGCCTGGCCAAAATGAACTCTTACAAAAGTAGTTGTCCACTATTCCTTCTAGTCCTTCAAATTCAAGACAAATTCATGGTCATGTATCTCTTAAAAATTCCCCTAAAACCATTGTGGAACCATATAAAAAATCTAATAAGCCTCCACCATTTTTCCTCACTCTCATAGTGGGTGATAAACTAGTCACAATTGCATAATTAATGGTGGTGATTCTACATCAGTCATGCCCAAAGTTGTAGCTGATAATTTGGGCCTAAAATATGAAATCCATATTAAAGGAGTGCTTAAAATATATTTTACACTTGCTAAGACAATATGGTTTATAAAAAACTTGAAGGTTTTCCTCCATGATTGTCATAATTTTCCCATTCTTTAAGACATTATTGTTATTGACTTCTTGCTCATTTTGCAATATATATTTCAAGGGTATTTATAGGAATAATAAGTAGTTACATCTCATCTGATTGGTCCTTCTTGGCCTTTAGGACAAGGTATGGAACCAAGGTGACCATAAAAAATCAACCTCTTTCAAGGTTTCATATTGAGCCCTAGATTGAAGCAAGCTATAACTTGAATTGTGTGATACATGAGAAAGAAGAATCTAATGTGGATGATTGTACTAATTCCAAGCTTAAGGGCATAAAATTTTTATTTCTATATGAATATGGTGTTGATGTTTATGAGAATGATCCTTATGCATACTTTGATCAAACTGACCTTGGCACTTATATCATGCATACATAACCATTTGAAGGAGTTGAGGTAAGTGTTAAGCATTATTTATCATAAGCTATTGAAGGTAACTACATGATTCATGAGTATGATGATGATGGGTTGAATAACCTAATTGATCACCATAGTGGGAAGAATGATGTCTTTCTTCCTGATATTGATGAAGCTTCCCTTGATGATGACACTCATGAGGGAGAAGAGGGTGACTTATAACAAATATTCAATTCTATATTTCAAGAATTTGATCAAGTAATTATACTTCCCCACCTAATAGGTCTATATCTGATGTGTTTGCTAATGATTCTAACAAACATGATGTTGAGTGTCTCACCAAGCATGGAAAAGAGTGTCATGTTATGAATGTGGATGAACTATGGCAAAGGTTCAATGCCATATGAAAAGAATTTGATAATTTGGGTAAGATTCCTTATTCTCAAAGAAATTTCATATTTGATGTCAAGATTGCTAATGAGACTAATGAGCAAGTTGTTAAGTGTTATTTCAAACATGAAAATGGATTTCTTTTTTCTAGTCAATGGTCTACAATCATGAAAGAGTTTGATGAAGCTATCATCCATGAAGTTTTAAAAATGGAGATTGAGGTCAAGGAAGATTTGGTTATGTTTGAAGGACATACAAGAGATCCATTTGAGGTACAATAATTTGTAGAGGTGTTAGAACATGGTAAAGAGAAGCTTGTTTCTCCCCAAACATTAGGTATATTTTTTGATAGAGGAGAGCAAGGTTGAGAGAACTATCATATCCCATAATTTGTATCTTTAATAACATCCAATAGACATGATAGAGATCATAGTAATTGTATCCCCAATCAAGACCCTTGGAAATCAAGAGAGAGCATTCATGAAGGCTCTGAATAGTCCACTTGCAGACATGAGGAGACCCAAAGATGGTAAGCTTCTTAACCATCTACACATTCAAGTGGTTCATGATGATCATGATTAACATGATATAATTCCTTCATGGAGTGACAAAGATGCAAGGGGAACCATATTTGACCCTGATTGAAGTATGGTAAGATGTTTCACCTCAAGAGTGAGGTTGTGTGTGTGTCTTTCTTTCAATTGTGTTGTGTTCCATAAGTGTTCTAGTTGAACACATGTTTGTTTCCTTTGGTGTATCTTATTTTGTGTGTCTTTTATTTGTTTTTTGGTGTGGTTTCAAAGGCAAATTGTGTATCAAACCTATGTATAGGTGACTCCATGTCCCAATGGAGAGGATTAGGCTATTGGTCTTGGCATAGCAAGCATACCACCCTTGGGAAATCACCAAGAATGTTGACTATTTTGACCCTAAGTAAAAATAATTCAATGCCTTATAGTCCAAAACTTGATATAGGGGTATATTATTTGTCATAAGGTGTGCCATTGTTTATTTTATGTGATTTAATATGTTTCTAGCCTTGGTCATACTCCAATTTAGTCCTTGTGTCATTTTATGTCATTTAGGGGTCATAAATGAAGTGGTATAGCTTTAAAAATGTGTCTAAGTGTTATAATATATATTTAAACATCCAATATTTATATTCCTTATTATTAATGTTAGGACTAACTAAAACTTGTAGGTTCCTAACTAAAAATCAAGAAAATAAGTGAAAAAGGAGTTTTAAAGGTCGTATGGCCTATTGGGAAGAATTGTATGTGGGAAAAGCTTATGAAGTGAAAATTAAGCTTTATTGACTCATTTACATGATTTATATAATTTTAAAGTGCCAAAAATTTTCCAAAAACATTTATCTTCTCCATCTCTCCACTAAGCAAGCAAAACTAGTCAACAAGTCTTTTGATGGTACGACCAGAAGGAGGACTCCATGTCAAATGATATTGGTGGTAGATAGTAAATTTGGTATGATTAATTTAATGTTTATATTTTTAATAATGGTTTCCTATACTTTATGAACCATTCTTAATAAGTTGACTATCTTGTTTTACTTGACAATCCCCCATACCCTACAGGTTTTGCTTCTGTATGAACTAGTCTATACAAATCAGTTGGTGAAATTTATTATACAAGATGTTTAGTTCATAATTCAATTTTTTCCATATTTTTTTTAATTTTTATAGTTTATTTCATCAACCAAATGGTTTAGGTTGGAGGTTGATATCACTAGTGGACTTGCAGTCAATTTTCAACACTTGTAGAAGGTTTCTTTATCTACAATGGTTTAAAATGAGTGTGAGGAGTTTTGTTGTATATATATAATGTCTTATTTATCCCATATCATTTAAATATTATTATAATAAGATATAATCATGATATTTTTATTCAAAAAAGGGCCCACAGTCAACTTCATGCATGATTCGATATACAGTCAGTTGAACCATGGTGTATAAAGGTACTAAGCACATTTATGGAGGTATAATGTAAGTTTTTAATGTGTTATAAATATTATTATAACATGAGACAAAAAAACCAAGCCCTTCAAATGAAAAATTATGGACTATGATAGTCAATTCTCATAAATGCACAATCATACACCATGGATGTACATCTACATGAGACTGAGAACACTACAATGACAAGTTTTGAGACTGGTTTGAACCTTTTAAATGAGGATAAGATAAAATTATAGGACATTTGTGAAGGATTGGGATTTTTTACAATCCCATACATCATGCACATTTCCCATATTCACACTCACTACCTTATATGTTGTTGTGTGTGCATCTACAGGCTCCTATAGAGACCTAATAATGTTACACAGAGATTTTAAACATGTGTTGAGACCTTTTTGAGGTCTTAGGATGTTGAATAGATCATGAAAACCATGTTTGAACTATTATATTAGTAGGTAGACATAAGGAGTTGTATCCATATATGGTGAATGAGCTTTAGGGACAATTTCCCTAAAATCTCCAAAATAGAGCCCTAGGCACTTTTGGTGATGACATATAACAGTGTTGTAAGGAGTCTTGATGAATCCAAGTGCATATATCTTGTATCCTTCATGAAGGGGTATTATAATAAAAAATAGAGTTGGTGTTTTATTAGAGGAACACTATGTTAGGAAGCTTCCATTCTTGATTTTTAGAAATATTGTCATTGATGTCAAATTAGCATTTAATGTCAAAAGGTGTTTTTAATGTTTATATATTGGCTAAAAGTGTGTTAATATTAATTAAATATTAAATAATATATTTTTGGTTGTATAAAGACAAAAGAGGGCCCATAAATAAGTTGAAGAGTCATCACTAAAGACAAGAGGAAAAGGATACATTTCTCCATGAAGGGTCACTTTGAGGAATATGAAGAGTAATCACTAAAGACAAAAGAGGGAAAGGACACATTTTCCTATGAAGGGTCACCTTGAGGAATTTGAAGAGTCACCAAGTAAAGACAAATAAAGAATTCGAAGTGGCATGCAAGGGTGAATGCCAAAGGTCATTTAGACATCTATAAAAGGAGGCTTGGGAATCCATTTAGATATATGGAAGCGAATGATTTTATCTAGCTAAGAAGAGCAGAGGAAAGAAAAGAAAAGAGAAGAGATAGAGTAGTGTTCTATCATTTGTTGAGAAAGAAACATTAAGAGATAGTTGGTGTTTTATACAAAAGAGGGGTTGGTGCTCCTGTGGGTGTGTGCTCATGAATCATTATTGTGTTGGTGCTCGACAAAGGAGTTGGTGCTCCTACAAGTTGGTGTTTATGAACTTTGTAACTTGAGTTGGTGCTCATTTATATACTTGAGATTGTTCTCTGTAGTTTTTCCCACTTTCAATTTCCACATAAAATCCGGTGTCTCTCTCTCTCTCTCTTATGTGGTGCATGTTATTTCTTTTAGTTTCATTGCATATCTTGAATGTATTATTAAGTGGTTAAAGTAAAAGTAATTTGATTAAGTAAAAGATATATCCTATGCTTAACAATTGGTATTAGAGTAGATTCCTTTGGAAAGAGTTTAACAGCTTGAAGGTAGATTATGGAAAGCATGATGGCCAAGCAACTAAAGAAGGAGAATCAAGAGCTGAAATCTGTGGTCAAGGCTCTTAAGGAATAGGTGTGTATCTTGGATTCTAAGTTGGCTATAAAAGTAAAACAAAATAAGATGTTTATTCAAGATCTTAAGAATCAACTAGAGGTTGAAAATTCAAGTTTGAAATCAAGAGAAGAAGAGTTTAATTAGTTTTAGGTTGAGTTAGGTTATTTAAAGTATAATCATGAGAAGCTCATAATCAAGGTTGAGAAATATCATGAAATATCAGTCTAAGGTAAGAAGGATGCAAGTTTTAAAGGCAAATTGAAGAAGCCAATCAGGCATCCCAATGCTTTCAGGTTTTTGAATTCTTTTCATGGCCACTATTTTGTTTGTCATCATGTTGGTCATAGGGAAAGAGACTGTATGAGGAGAAGCAATCAGTCAAAGGGACATCTCAGTCACATTCAAGCAAAAGGTATGAGAAATGTTGTTTTCTTTTGTTGTCATAAGGTTGTCCATATTGATAAATTATGTCCAAATAGAGTAAATATATTTTCAATGTATGTCAAAGGATACATAGCCCCTAGAAGGTATGAGAAGAGCTAAATTCAGGTTTGGAGACCTAAGATAGTAAAATTTGATTAGGTTGATTTTAAGAGTGAGAATAAATTACTTGTTATAGTAGACAAAGAATCAAATAGGAAGGAATATGAAGAATATCTTATTACATTTGAGCATGAGCCTTGTTAAGATAAGATAGTTTCAAGAGTTGAGAAGATGAACAACATCATGAATGTTGAGGTTAGTAAGTAAAATAAGTTAGACATGTTTAAACAGATTCTAAGAGAAAGATGTAAGAATATCAAAGAAGGAATAAAGGAGATGTGGAAATCTTCAGAATTTTTTTTTTAGGACCCTTTGTGTGGGGTGTCTCTTATAGGCTTCAAGGAGACATTTTAAAGAAAAATTGAAGCATGGTGGATGTTGTTGGGTATTGGTTATGCTACATGACAAGAAGGTGAGTTGATAGATTAATTTGTATATCAATTGAGGGGGAGACAAGTGTAAGCTACAAAAAATAGGTATAGGGAATAGGTGCAAAAATAGGTATAGAGAATAGGTATAGGAACAGGTTCAGGAAATAGGATGTTATAGTAAGGGGGAGTTACTATATATTTTTAGTTGGTTTAGTTTATAGGTCTCAATTTTAGGTTGGCATGTGTAGTACAGGTTTTCAAAATTGGTGACAGTTTTAGGTTTCCATCAAAGATAAGGGGGGAGATTGTTGGAAATATTATCATTAATGTCAAATTATCATTTAATGTTGAAAGGTGTTTTTAATGTTTATATCTTGGCTAAAAGTGTGTTAATATTAATTAAATATTAATGAATATTTTTTTTGTTGTATAAAGACAAAAGAGGAAAAGGATGCATTTATCCATGAAGGGTCACCTTGAGGAATATGAAGAGTCATCACTAAAGACAAAAGAGGGAAAGGATGAATTTTCCAATGAAGGGTCACCTTGAGGAATTTGAAGAGTCACCAGGTAAAGAAAAAGAAAGAATTCAAAGGATCATGCAAGGGTGAATGCCAAAGGTCATTTGGAAAGATAAAAGGGGAGGATTGGGAAGCCGTTTAGATATATGGAAGTGAATTATTTTTATCTATATATGAAGAGTAGAGGAAATTAGAGAAAAGAAAAGAGATATAGTAGTGTGCTATCATTTGTTGAGAAAGCAACATTGATAGATAGTTGGTGTTTTATACACAAGAGGGGTTAGTGCTCCTATGGGTGGGTGATCATGAGTCATTATTGTGTTGGTTCTCAGAAAAGGGGTTGGTGCTCCTACAATTTGGTGATTGAAAACTTTATAACTTGAGTGGGTTCTCATTTATATACTTGAGATTGTTCTCCATGGTTTTCCCCACTTTGGGTTTCCCACATAAAATCTGGTGCCTCTCTTTCTCTCTCTTATGTGGTGCATGTTATTGATTTCAATTTTATTACATATCTTGAATGTATGATTAAGTAGTTAAATAAAAAGGAATTTGATTAAGTAAAATATATATCCCATGCTTAACACTTGATATTCTTTCACTATAACTTTTCTAGTGTTGTCTAGAGTTTTAAACCTCAAATGACCTTCACAAGCCAAAGTTGTAGTATAGAGGCATATATCCATGTTTGAGTGGTACTATTGAGTTGAAAAACATTCCAGTGTTCAAAATATCATCAAAAAGAGTGAAGGTATGAGTTTTTCATTTGTATCACCACCTACAGGTCTACTTTTCTCTAAGAAAACTTACCTACAATTGACTGTAGACTCCTACAGGTCCATGAGGAGATCTTAGATATGGAAACACAAACACTTGCTAATGGGAAATGCCTCAAAATATTTCAAAGGTTGTGTCACAAATTTAAATGTGGATATTCACCTATAAACCCTTGTTATTCCATCAGTGGTCAACTAGAGTTGACTATAGTTTGATAGTGAGCTAGTACATGATAGTCTTGATATCAGCATAACATGAACATGATGTGAATAGACCCAAATGGATGTAAAATAACCTTGGGAACTCCAATAAGGTATTTAATAATTGTATTCAAGGTCCAACCATACAAGTATATACTTTAAAGGCACCTCTTTTATAAGGAGAAACATAGAAACATAGTCAGCCACATGTGTCAAGTCAAATACAAAGTATACAATGAAGGATTTGGAAAGGAACAAAGAAGTTTTGAAATTTTATATAGATTATTTAAGGTGTTTTTCATTATATTATATTATCAAATCAATATAACAAGGCAAGAAGGGTCCCAAGGACAACCTACAGTCCATACACATGTATAAATCCTGTAGAGTCAACATTTCGAGAAGTCTGCCTTGGGTTTTCTAAGATATGGAGGGATTATTCATGTGATAAAGTCATGAAAAAAGGTGAAGAACATCCTGATGACTTGGAAAATCTCATCACACCCTAATTTTTCTTGGGATAACAAGGGAAATGTCCTCTATTCTATCTCAGATAAAGGGCACTCCCAGAATGTGAAACCCTATAGTTCAACATGAAAAGATAGAAGGGTGAGTTGAAGATTTATTGAGGCCTCTTAGGGAGATGATAATAGATTTTTTATACAATAATGAACACATGATAACCCTGACATGGGTTAGAAACATTTCAAGGTGTTCTAAACCCATAAGTATGCAAGTTGAGCCTATTAGGCCTTGATTCTACCTAATAAAGCCCTCAAGGGGTTTTACTATCACTTTGGACACTAGATAAACATTATAATTCATTGGAACATAATTTTAGGGAGATATAAGGTCTTTTCAAGATATTAGAATGCAAAAGAGACCATAGGTAAGTCATTTCTTGGCTTAAGATGATTACAAGGTATGTAGAATGGAGAACAAAGCTCAAGAGGCTAATTTTGGAAGCTCACAACATTATGGATGCTTAGAATGAGAGTTTGAGGAGTTTGGGAATGTTTAATGAGGTCTTGAGCAAATAATTTGTGGAATTTTTTCATGTTTCCAATGTCATATATTTATGAACAAATTCTAAGGGCCAAAACATCTTTAAACCCTTGCTAGGACCTGATTGGGAAGATATAGTAAGAGAGGAATATAGGAGGGATTGAATGGATTTTTAATTGAACAAATATTTTGTGTAATTTTTTTATGTTTCCAATTCATATCTTTATGAAAAAATGCTAAGGGCCAAAACATCTTTAAACCCTCT